>MU860051.1:0-136348 GCA_033296875.1 Achaetomium macrosporum
AGGAAGAAAAGTGCGCCACTCGTTATGCTGCGCCACTCGTTATGCAAGTACGTTAGGCCTCACATACCCGAAGTAGGCACTGCGAAGCAGTCCCTTATTGATATGATGGAAATCAGACCGACTCGCTTGCAGACGACGGCGCTGAACCTACCCCGCGCTGCAAGCTGGGCCACTAATAGCATTCTCACCTTGACACGATCACTTTGCAACTTTCAATCCAGAAGAGAACCGATTCTGGGAACTCCACCGTCAGCAGACCAAGATGTCGCTTATAGCTTCCGTCACGCGCGATGGCTGGTCCTACTCGGGCGACTTCTATACCGAGGCCAGCGGTAACAACCGTCACCGTCGCGCAACACTCCCGGAGTTAAAGGCTGTATTCGACGGTTCAGATGGCTCCAAAGATCGCCCGGCTCATTGGTATGAGGCGCAACTCATTCACTACGGCCTGCCGCCTTCCAAAACCAAAGGAACCGCCAAGATGAGATTGTTTGATGCCGTCAGCAAAGGTAACCTGACCGTGCCCGCGCATATCCTCCAGGTCGAATCCGAGTTGAAGAAGGAGTGGACAAAGCGAGAGCGAGAAGCCAAACAAGCGATCAAGAAGCTGTCAGTACCAGCGGCAACTACATCGGCGAAGGGATCCAGCAAGCGCAAAGCCGGTGATTCTCAAGCGGGGGTTGGCTCTGGCAGCAGCGTCAACATCAACCTGACAGTATCTATTGGACCCCAAGGTAACGTTCAGATCGCGCCCGCAGAGACCGCGGCACCTGCGGCGAAGAAGGCCAAGACTACGAAGGCACCGGTTGTTTCGACGGCTTCCAACTCGACCTCAGTCAAGAAGTCAGCTCCTTCAGCTAAGGCGGCACCTACTGCGGGACAATCCACGCCGACAGCTCCTCGTGCAAAGCAGACCGCTCGACGGGGTACCTCGTCGACAAGGATTGCTAAATCAGTCTCCTCACGTCCTCCGGCTGATTCACCAAACGACAAGCCAGCTGTCCGTCCGATCCAGACAGCTCGGCGGAGTCACCCCTTCAACAGAGCTGGTCATGGCCGTCCAGCAATCACCAGTGACCGATCTCCCCGGTTCAACACGACCCCTTCTCAGTGGGACTCCTATGATGAGCCGCCGCCGCCGTATCCGGGGCCTCCCATGCATTCAGACGATGGGTACGGTTTCAGCGGCCCGGACGGCGAAGATGTGCCCGACGACGGACCGCTGCCCCCACTGGGCCTGTTGAATGGGCGCTATCGGCTGCGCAGCACCTGGCCATCCGAGTTCGTGGACCGTGGAGAAGATTCCGGCATCATCTTCACCCTTGACGGCGACGGGCTCTGGGGCTCTTTTGAGATTGGTCCCTTGTCTGGTATACTTCGCCTGGACCACCGGCCTTGGTCTTCGTCACACCGGCCTATCTATTTCGATTGGCGTGGTGAGGATACTCAGGGCGGGCAACATGACGAGAAGGATGATGGGAGTTACATCAAGTTCTTGGGCAATGGAAAGATTCGTGGGAAGATTGGCTTCTACAACTCAATGCTTGAGTTCGAAGGGTATCGTATCAGTGGGCAGGAGACGCGCAGCGAGATCAGTGCCGTCTCAATGAGACGGCAATGGGAAGAGCGGCGATTGTGACGAGCTGTGTCTGGTTGTAGTATATCTCGTCCTCGAGGGCCTGTGCCCCTCAACGGTTGGTCCTCGGGCACCGTCAACGAAGGAGAGGTTACACATACAGTGGAATCTTGACCATTGTCTTTCTTTACTGTTCTTTACTGTATGGATATTGGAGGAGGATATGGCACCGGTAACACCATCCAAAAGGGACCGCCCAAAACAAAACAGGAGATCGAGGCAGTGACCGACGAACTCTTCGCCAGGGTGATCCCTTCCTTTGGGATGAGGATTGTTGGGAGGTGCCAATGAGGACAGAACGGTTCAAGAGTCCTACACAACCCACTGATCCTGGACGGCACCGTAGGCAATGAAGAGAAGTGGGGTGAACTTGGTGATGTTGGGTGTCTGTTTATTGCACGGTTACTAGAGGAGGATAGCACGGAGCGCCAGTAACCACCCAAGGGAACTGCCCAAATTAAAAGGCGGGATTGAGGCGGTGGTCGTCAAGCTCTATCTATGTAGGGCGATCACTTCCTTTGGGATCAGGAAAAGTCAGACAAGATGGGCGATACTTTGCCTTTGACGATGATGTCTTCGACGACGCCGATGAAGCAGAACTAGCAGAGCACCGATATACAAGTACCGGGGCGATCCTTCCTTTGGGTGAGGATCGATGGGAAATTTGGGTCAACATGAAAAAGTTTGGTGTCTTTGTACTATGTAAGGCTCGCGGCATTCGGCTACCCACCCTGTCGACACCAACAAACGAGTGCAATTCAAAGCATCCTTCCAGGTGACAAACTGGCTACTCATCCGGTACTGTCACGATAGCCACTGTTCATCGTCAAGCCGGACCTTGACGGGGAGCCTGCTACAAAGGCGCAACCCTTTGAGGAAAGCAAGGCCATTCAAGAAAATCGCGACAAAAAGGGGTCAATGTCTGATGGCAGAATAAAGGCTTCAGCTCCTGCCAATGCGATCTCGAGCAAAAGGGCCCATTTCCGCAACGGCGCAACGCCCGAACTCCGAATTTCGGTTGTCCTGGCTGACATCGTCAAGCTGAACCTTGTCCGGAGCCCCATGTTGTCAAGATGTGGAAGTATTCGGCCGAAGCAATATCGCGCTGAGTAGGGACGACGAAGTTGACGACGAAGGTGCGGGACTCTGGCATTTGCAGGCTCTCAACATTGCTCTAGGCTAGGTGGAGTTCATAGATCGAGGCTCGGTTTGACGATCTGGGCTAGATTTGATGGATCTGACCCGAATTGATCACAATGCGAATGTTATGTGGAAGTAAGATGGCAGTGGTCTCAGACTGCTCACGTATAAGGTATGACGGGAAAACGTGAAATAGAGAGGCCTGAATACCATGATGGCGGTGGACACTATGGGTCACCGTCTTACATAGAAGCTTTACTGGGCCCTCCGTGTCAGACCAAAATCGGGCATAGTCACATGGGACTCTATACACACTTTAGTTCTTCTGTTTTGTAGGCAGTGAGGGCCGATGACCTCGCATTGTATTCCGGACCGAGCGTACCTGAATTCTGGGATTCCGGAACTTCCAGCCCTGACCCTGTCCATTCGCAAATTCAACCATGAGATCATCGATCCGTAATCATGGGCCAAACAGCCCAGGACAATGCCGCCAGCACCATGCAGTGGTGATCGCCTGCTCAAGTGCGGAAAGCCGGCACTCTCAGGTCAAAAAAAGCCGTACACCAACGTGCTCATCCCGGGAGTTTTAAACGAGTCAAGCAAACAGAACCAATTAAAGAACGAAAGAACAGTAAAAGGAAAAGAATACTATATATACTATATAAAGAGAAGTAAGAAGGAAAACAAGAGGAATAGGAAGAGGAAGGGGAAGGGAAGAGGAAGGGGAAGAGGAAGGGGAAGAGGAAGAAGAAGAAGCCGAATGGGTTTCGTTCCGTTTCCTAAGGTGTGAGTCCGGTTAATATCTATGGTTTAACATCCATGGTGGACGGCCTTTTTTGGCCAGAAGGAGTTTGTTTCACCATGAGGAAACCCTAACCTGTTCCTCGACCCCTGATCGCCGCTTCAGCCACTGTTTGGGTTTGGGCGTCAACTTGCATTGCATCGCTGCCCCGCAACCGCACAAACCCCTGACCCTTGATGTCCCTCCATACAAGTCCCAGGAACCCAGGCTTCCATCCCCTCAGCGACCACTTCCCAAGTCAATCAACTTGACCTTGCGCGTGCTGTTTACAACCCCTTTCTTTTTTAAGGACAAGCTCGAACTTTGCGTTCCTGAAAGCAATCTTACCCAAGCTCTGCTATGTCGATCGAGCTCGGAAAGATCCTGGCTGCGGCCCCCGCAACATCGCGGGGCCAGCCAACCCAGCTATCATGCGATGCGAAAGGAGAGCGCATAGCTTACGCGGTGTGTATACCTTCTGTAAAATCATGGCCAGGAGCTCAGCATTGACCCAGAATTCCAGTCCGGCAAGTCCATCTTCCTCCGCAACATCGACGACCCCTCCATCAGCAAGCAATACACAGGTCATACGGCCACCACAACCGTCGCCAAGTTCTCACCCTCCGGCTTCTGGGTCGCATCAGGCGATGTCTCAGGCAAGGTGCGTGTGTGGGACGCTGTCGAGGCGGTGAACACCAAGGGCGAGTATGCGATCATATCCGGCCGCATCACCGACGTCGCCTGGGACGGCGACAGCCAGCGTGTCATTGCCGTCGGTGACGGCCGCGAGCGCTTCGGTCACTGCTTCACTGCCGACAGCGGGAACAGTGTTGGAGAAGTAAGCGGACACAGCAAGGTTGTCAATGCAGTCGCGATTCGCCAACAGAGGCCACTGAGGGCAGCGACGGTGTCGGACGATAGTACCATGTGCTTTTTGCATGGCGCCCCGTTCAAGTTTGCAACCAAGGCGGCGGGTTTGCATAAGGGGTTTGTGATGGGCACTGCGTTCAGTCCTGATGGAAGTACGCTGGTCACGGTTGGGGCGGATCGGAGAATTCAGCTGTACGATGGCAAGACGGGCGAGCCGACGAAGCAAGTGGGTGAGGGGGTCCATACCGGGAGCATCTTTGCTGTGAGCTGGGCGAAGGACTCGAAGCGGTTTGTGACAGCGAGCGCGGACCAGACGGTGCGGATGTGGTATGTCAAATCAGTTCCCCTCTCCGTCACCTTACGGCTGTCCCAGACTCATGATGGCTTCTGAGACTACCCCGATGGGAACGGTACAGCTAATATCATCGGACAGGGATGTTGAGACGGGCCAGTGCGTGCAGACCTGGCGGATTGGGGAGGAAGGGACTGTTAACGTCGGGGACCAACAAGTTGGCGTGGTGTGGCCGCACGGAAGGAGTGATGGACTCATCATCAGCTTGAGCCTGACCGGAGACCTCAACTATCTCACCGAAGGCAATGAGAAGCCCATCAGGGTCGTTCAGGGGCACAACAAGACTGTGACGGCGCTCGGGGAGTCATCCGGGGCGACGGCCAAGACACTGAAAACCGGCAGCTTCGACGGGAAAGTCTGCACCTGGGATATTTCCACAGGCGTGAGCTCCGCGGTAGAGGGACAAGCACACTCCAACCAGGTGACACAATTTGCCTCCGCCGACGGACAAACACACAGCGTAGGATGGGACGACACCCTGCGCACCATCCAGGAATCCACAAATAACTTCCTCGGTACATCCCTCAAACTGCCCTCCCAACCCAAGGGCGTCGCCATCTCAAAAGGACGCATCATCGTGGCCCTGAACGACAGCATTGCCGTCTACGCCAACGACCAACTCATCAGCCAGCTGCCCACGGACTTTACCCCTGGCGCCGTTGCCGCCCACGACTCGTTCGTCGCCGTTGGTGCAGGGAACAACACGGTCCAAGTGTACACCCTCGACAACTCCGGAAAACTCTCGCTCGCACACACCCTGAGCAATTCCACCGCCGCGATCTCGGCACTCTCCTTCTCCCCCGACGGTGCACACCTCGCAGCAGGAAACGCGTCAGGCAAGATCGTCGTCTACAAAACATCCGGCAACTGGGAGGTCGCAACAGACCGGTGGTCCGCCCACACGGCGCGGGTGCTGAGCATCGCGTGGAACCGGGCGGGCACGCACGCCGTGAGCGGCGGGTTAGACACGAATGTGCATCTGTGGAGTCTGTCGAAGCCTGGGAGCAGAGTGAAGGCTGCCAACGCGCACAAGGACGGCGTGTACGGCGTCGCGTGGATCGAGGAGAGGGACCAGAGAGTCGCGAGTACCGGCGGGGATGCGGCGGTTAAGATTTGGATAGTTAAGGGGCTACAATAAGCGGCTTGTGTCGGTTTGGAAGACCACGATGTCATGAGTGAAATTGATGAATTTAGAATCAAGAAGTTCGATTTGCGATCCTTGCCCTGTAAGCCTGGCGACCGATCGGATTGCAAGCCGTTAAACACCATGACGAACTGTCAAATGACCCTTCAACCAGAGGATAGGAAAAGGGGTATCTCCTGTCCAGCAATGTTAGGATTTTGAACATCCATCCCATCCCAGAGAAACAGAAGCAAATTCCAACGCAACGCAAATTATTCCACCTCGCCTCTGAAAATCGCCCAGCTTCCTGTCCACCACACTATGACCAGGTTGTTCCAAGATCAAAATCGCAAGTTGCGGGAGTTGAGAGAACCGTCAGTGTAAATGAGAAGCTCAACGGACGGCGAGAGCGAATCAATAGTGGCCTTAAAAAACTACCTGCCGTTTGAGGGTGCGCGCAGCACTTCTGCACTCGTCCTCCCGAGCCCAAATTCGATTCCAATCCTTGGCCTAGTTGATGTCGAGAATGTCTTCGTGGGTGCCGTTCCCATTCATAGTGGGCGGAGGCACATTGGCCTCGTCAAGGTCGATAAGTTCGACTTCGCCTTCCGTCTGGTTACCCTCGTCCTCTTCATCACCAGTACCAGAGGTAACAGAACTGCCCGCGTCAAATTCCTAATCGAGCTGGGGCAAGCTGTTGTTCCCCTGGTCGCTGGTCGCCACCGTAGGGCCATTGCCATTCAACGCCTGCTGCTGCTGTTGTTGGTGCGCGAACTCTACTTCCGCCATGCGCAGGTCGGCGAGGTGCACCTGAGCAGCGAGCTCCTCTGGGTAGCAGGTCAGTACCATCCAATCGAAGAGAGTAAAGCGATCGGCGGCGGCAACAGGAAACGGCGGTGGAGAATACGGCGGGAGGGCGTCTAACGTGCCTTCGGAGATTCTCACGGCCATGCGCTGGATGGCGAAGGCAAGGGTCCTTTAGCGGTGGTTAGCCTTTCGCGAAAACGATGCCGTCTCAAAGGCGAGCTACAAGTAAATTGGCAGGCATACCCGATGTGACCGTGAATGGCCTGGTTCTGTTCCTCGAGGCTCCGCGCCAGCTCAAGTTGGTGGTTGTCCATCAATGTCGGGTTTGCGACGACAATCAATGGGGCCCCGACAGCCAGTACCTCGCCAACAGTTCCAGTGCCTGAGACAAAGCGTGAGTTGCGACAAAGGCGAGACAGGCGTCGGGAGTCGGGAATAAACTTACCGCCGTGCGAAATGACGCACCCCGCGGGGCGGACGTTCTCCTCGCCGCGGCAACCGAGGATGTACTCCTGCATGTCGGCCGTGTAGGCGAAGTAGCGGACGGAGATGCCGCTCTTCTCCTCATCGCTCAGGTTGCTGATGCGCTCGTGGAACAAGGCGAAATCTGGGCCGCACTGCACGTCCAGGAATGTGTAGCCGTGCTCCGCGAGGCAGCGTAGAAAGCCGGGGGTGCTGACCTCCGAGAGCAGGGCGGTGAAGCCGGCCGTTGCTCCGACCGTGACGAAGCAACGGCGGCCCGGCAGAACGGGGTGCGCTGTGTTTTGGTGAGCTTGGCCACGGGCATCGCAACTGTCAATTCGCTGGTATTTACTCTCACGCGCTTGGGCCGGGGTGACGGTGCTCGAGCCGGAACTAGAAGAGCTGTCGCCTTCCCGGTTGACGCCGTTACCCATCGTAGCGGCCACCCATTGCATGCCTTCGAGATCATCGAAGACAGCGGGGCCAGGACCGCCGCCAAGGAGCAACTGTTCGTCGAAGGGATCCATTCTCTTATCGATGCGGTGATTTACGATAAGCGGGCGGTGAGTCGGCTAAATTTCGGAGTTGTTCGGTTTCTGTCGTGGTGGTTGCAGTGCAAAAAGCCTGTCGGTTAAATCTCGGAATTATTTCGGAATTGCGGGAGGTCAGATCTGGTGGGGCTGTATTGTGGAATGCTCGTAACACAAGACCCTCAATACAGTGAGATGAGATGAATGGGAGTGCATTGCTCATCCAAAAATATCCAAGAACCAAACAATAGCACTGTTAGCCGTGAGCCAAAATTACACCTATTCACTCTAATACCTCTACTACGCATATTGTTGCTTACCATAGTAGTGTCCCAGGAAGTTTTCTATCTATCCCACAGTTAACCGAGAGCTCTCTTGTACGCCTCTGCTCTCCCATTCTTCTAGTTTGACCCTCAGTGTTCCGATTGATCTTAGAACTAGAACAACACCACAAGAGAACCTCTTACCTCCGTAGGCAGTAATTGTGACTAAAGAATGTCCTGCAGTGCACATGGCACCTTTAGACACGGGAGCTTCGACTTCCACTTCTTAAGAACTGTTATGGCGGTGCAGCTGTGGCTGGTGGTCTTGGCACGCCCAGTCGCGACTCCAAATTTTTGGCAATCTGAGCTGCGCGATCGGTCGCCGTCATCCACGACCCGACTCAGCGTTCCGGCATGGCCTCCCCCGCTAATCTCCTCCGGCTGTGTCTCCGGACCAGCAGGCGGCTATCAAACCTCCGAGCCGCCGCTGTGCAGCAGCCTACTCTGCGAAGGCAGTTGTCAACGACGCAATGGCGACCCGCTCCTTCACAAGACGAAGCCGCCAATCAGGAGGCGCAAGACGAGTTCGACCGAGTGTTCAGAAACCCGGGCGAATTCCTGAAGACGCTTGTTCGCGACGACAGTATCACCGAAGAGGAGCGGCAGTTGGCGATGCGCATGCTTGACGACTGGAAACGCGTGCCGCCGGACATGCAGAGACAGTTCGACCGGCTCACCGAGGAGGTCGACCAGGAGAGTGCAAGGCTGCGGAGGCCTGTGCAGCCCAAGAGGGACAGCTTCTGGAACTCAGAAGAGGCTGATCCGGATTTGATCACGAGCGAAATTGGCGAGGACGACTTCGAGGAGGACGACATGATGGCACTGGGTCACGCCAAACTCGAGGAGCACCGCGAGTTCAGAGAATACGCGCGCATCGCCGTGTGGGAGATGCCGCTGCTCTCGAGTAAGCTTGCTGGGCCTCCTCTACTTTTCTGTTGATTTAGAGGGTTAACGCGCAGACTAGAACTTGCGAAGCCCTTCCAACCGCCCGCCGAGGACGAGGTCCTGCGGTTCAGATACACGACATACATGGGCGAGTTCCACCCTGCTGACAGGAAGGTTGTGGTAGAGTTCTGCCCCAAAGACTTGCCCCTTACCGAGGCCCAACAGTTGAAGCTCAAGAAGCTTGCCGGGCCCAGATACAATCCCGAGAAAGATATCATCAAGATGAGCTGCGAGCGGTTTGAGCACCAGGCACAGAACAAGCGGTACTTGGGAGACCTTGTGGACAAGATGATTGCTACTGCGAAGGTAGGAAGTGGCGAGCTACTTTGCACTCTCCCATTCCATGCTAAGACCGGCTTAGGATCCCACCGATATGTTCGAGGACATTCCCCTCGACCTCCGTCACCACAAGTTCAAGCCGCAAATCAAGTTTCCCAAGGAATGGTATCTGACAGAGCAGCGGAAGAAGGAGCTGGAGGCACAGCGGCAACAGGCGTTACTTTTGGACGAGCAGAAGAGGACCGAGGGGACGTTGGTTGACGGGGTGCAGACCATTCAGCAGGCACTCCTTACCATGAAGGCGGTAGAAGAAACTGTCCCGGTACTCAGAAGGAGGTCTCCGCGTGGCCGTCGGTAACGGGTCTCGCTCCAGACGCCTTTTTCCACCATTATCCCTCCTGGGACCAGGGAGGTTGTCAACTATGAAAACAATCTTCCGTTGGGTTCCACCTAGCTGTACCATAATATCGGGAACAGCGTCGCTACGGCGAAATGCTTAGCATTGTCTCGCTGGGGCGAGCAGTCGGTTGTTGTATTATGAAATCCAATATACATCGATACGTATAAAGATTCGAGAGAGTCTTCGTATTTGTCTTTTACCTCACATATTCCTCTGTCCTTCTGTTCGATATACCCTGTGCTTACGCCCTCCCGTACGCCCAAAAGCCGGAGCGCGCTGAGAGGCCGGAACAGTGCCCGTCGCGGTTCAGACGGGCCTTGTCTGTCGGCCCAAATCTGCCCTCGCCAAGACCGTCGCGTGGGGCCGTCCTCCAAGCTCAAATCGGGATTCTACATGATACTGCCGACTGATGGAGCATTCTTCCTTCCGAGCTCTCGCTTGATGACAGAACTGGAGTCTACACTACCTTCCCTTATCGCCGAAGAATTTCCTGCGACGAGCCTCGGCATTGTTTCTTCGTACCCACGGCATGCCCGGTCGTCACACAGTACTATTAACTATGTGGGGAGCAGGGGATCCGCACGAACCTCCAGGCTGCAAGCCCTCCCGCCCGAGGTTCCTGCAGCTCACAACGGTCGATCCATATCTGGGGTCCGTCGATTTCAGTTGACATCATTAAACAAAGCTAAAAAGGATCAGTTGAAGGAGAAGTTTCACATCTGATACTCGGGGCATAATGTGGGACATCTGCCGAATGCAGGTAGACATACTGAGGCTGATACGTAATATAAATCAAGCTGGAGCATGGATTGACAGGATCCTAACGGTCGAGAAACGTGTTCAACGACGGGACCCCGCCCAGTTCTGATGCATGCGAATTACACGGGACGGCGTGCGGGAGGCTTGTGCCTCGGCCCATGGCCGTTTCGGTCTAATCCCTGCTTTGCTATGGAGTAAGTTAAAGACAGTGGTTCAGCACACGCCGACGGGATCGGGACGATCCCGAAATGTGAAAACGAATGCGGCGACGTGGCTGTCCCGAATTTTGCACCTTGTCTGCTGTAATATCTGGGCGCAATTCAGCGACCCTCCGACCTAGAGTTCGAGACTGTCTGCACAGCGATTGCAACCGGAACTGAGCAACACTCGCAACCATGGCCGCCAAGGTGTCGATTCCCGAATTCCAGACTACGGCCCTAGACGCCATTCCCACCATCGCCAGCACGGCGCGCGGCACCTTCCGCACGCACAAGACGAAGAAACTGCAATGGCGCCAGGTGCAGCTCCGCAAGCTGTACTGGGCTCTGGAGGATTACAAGCCCCAGCTCCTGGCTGCCCTCAAGGAGGACCTGCACAAGTCCGACTTCGAGGCGCTGCTGCATGAGATCGACTGGGTGAAGAAGGACTGCCTGTTCATGCTCGACCACCTCGAGAAGTTCGCCAAGGACGAGAAGTTGAGATCTCCCGATGTACCGGTGACCTACTCGCCCATGAAATGGCGCATCCGGAAAGAGCCCCTGGGCGCTGTCCTCATCATCGGTCCCTACAACTTCCCGGTCCAGCTGCTCCTGGCTCCCTTGGTCGGCGCCATCGGTGCTGGATGTACAGCAGTTATCAAGCCTTCTGAACTGACTCCCGCGTGCGCCATGGTCATGAAGGAGATGATTGAGGCGCGGCTTGATTCCAGCGCCATTGCCGTCGTTAATGGCGGCATCCCTGAGACGAGCGCCCTCATGAACGAGAAGTGGGACAAGATTTTCTTCACGGGGAGTGCGGCAGTGGGCTCCATCATTGCGAAGAAGGCCGCCGAGACTCTCACCCCCGTTGTCCTCGAGCTCGGCGGCAAGAACCCTGCCTTCATCACCAAGAACGCCAACCTTGCACTGGCTGCGAGGCGGTTGATGTGGGGGAAGACCACGAACGCCGGCCAGGTCTGCATGTCGCAGAACTACGTGCTCATCGACAAAGATATTGTCCTGACTTTTATCGAGCACCTTAAGCAGGCGTACAAGGAGATGTTCCCCAACGGAGCTAAGGCAAGTCCTGACCTGGGGCGCATCGTCAACCAGAGGCATTTCCAGCGGCTGAAGAAGATGTTGGACGACACTAAGGGCAAGATCGTAATGGGTGGAGCGATGGACGAGTCGGAGCTCTTCATTGAGCCAACTGCTGTGCTGGTCAACTCGGTCGACGACTCGATGATGCAGGAGGAGTCTTTTGGGCCCATATTCTCTATTTATCCAGTGAACTCGCTGGACGAGGCGCTGAATGTGGCCAACTTGGTCCACCGCACGCCGCTGTCTCTGTACTCATTTGGTTCCAAGGCAGAGAACCAGAGAGGTGAGTCGCCGCTACTTAACAGCATGGCCTGGTTCGCGTCCCCTTCCACTAACACGCTCGGCAGTTCTGAACGAAATGACCTCTGGCGGCGCGACGCTGAACGATTCCTACTTCCACGGGTCACTCAACTCAGTCCCCTTCGGCGGCGTCGGTGACAGCGGCTGGGGCGCGTACCGCGGCAAGGCGAGCTTCGACTGCTTCACACACTTCCGGACCGTCTGCGAGACGCCCGCGTGGGCCGAACCGCTCATCGCGGTGCGCTACATGCCCTTCGACATGTCCAAGCTCCGTCTGCTTAACCGGCTGACGGGTCCGAAGGCCAACTTTGATCGCAACGGCAAGGTGGTCAAGGGCTTTGGCTACTGGGCGTCGTTCATCTTGGGCTTGGGTGGGAAGAGCGCAAAAGGTGCGTTCCTGCGGTGGCTGATCGTTCTTGCAGCCCACTATCTATATACGAACCGCGCTGGAAAATAGGGGGTGGCTTTGGACTTTCTTTGGTCTTTGGTTGGTTAGAGCGATCTAATTCCGAGTTTGTGTTATCTAGGAGCCGATGAGTAATGGACATGTACGATATTCTTGAACAATGGTGGTTGTGAACGTCAACCCGCTCAAATTAGGCCCTCATCGGGCCGTGCTGAGTAGAAACTGCATCCTGTCTTGCTTACATTTCCTCTCATGTTTTGGCCATATCACGTCGTTTGTTATTGGGTTTTAGGTCATATTCTAGGCGATCTTCTTCATGCTAAGCAACTTGGGGTGACGAATTGGGCTCGACGGCAGCTCAACATAGGGATTTCATACCAGCATACGTTGCTCTCCCTTACCGGGTAGCAATTGTTTTCTCTAACCTTGATCACCCTGGTCATCATTGGCCCGTAAGAGCTGCAGCCAGCTGCTCTCCCCTCTCTCCGCCGAGATAGATGTCGTCCGCTCCCTCCGCAGATACCATGGCCATCTCCACCGCCTCATGGTAGCCCCTCACAAGCATATCCTCATCCACGCGCAGCCCGTTTTCCACCAGGGCCGTTATAACTCCCCGTAACCTCGCAATCTCCCTCATGGTCTCCACCTCGATCCGATCGTTCTGGCTCGAGTACATGGTCGTACTGACGCTCTCCTCCATATTCGTAATCCCCGCCGCCTTATTCTCCGCCTCAGGCGTCTCAACGTGCTTGCTAATCCAAACATACCCATTCACACCAAGCACAACATCAATCTGCCCACCGCCATTCGCCGCATCCATCGTCCACACCTGCCGCCGACTCCTCACCACCCCTCCGCCGCCGCCCATCCCACTAACGGCGACGAACACGCCGTTCCGCAGCTTCCCGTACTTCAGCGATCGCGTGTGCAGCACCGCTCCGCCGTCGCCAAACAACTGCTGCACCTCCGCAACGAGCAAGTCTCCCTCCGCGAAAAAGGTCCGGATCTGCAGCTCGTCCGTCTCGGTCCGCTTCCGGAGGATGCCGCCGGGCAGGTTGATGGCGCTGAGCGGCAGGGCGGCCAGCTGCGTCGACCCGACGTCGACCCGCCACCGCTTGGCTTGGACCTCGACGATGCGACCCACCACGAGGTCGCCAACTTCGGGAGTGTAGCGCGCGCGGAGCGGGCGCACCGAGAGCAGCTTGTTCGTGCGGCTGATGGTGCCGGCTACCGAGGAGATGATGGAGGGGGTGCCCGGGGTCACATAGGTGCCGTGGCCGCGCATCCATTGCGGGTCGTCGGTTATAAGTTCGCCCGGGGTGACTATGTCGCCTCCGGAGGCGGAGGAGGAGGTGGTGTTGGTGATGCGCACTCGTTTGTGCGGGCGGCTTGTCATGGGCAGGTCGCCGTCTAGATCGACGCCGCCGGATTCGGAGTCGGATATGGAGAAGGCATCGGAGACATCTTCCTCACGGTCGTTGATCGGCCGGGAGGGTTTCGGGGTCAGGATTGTGATGGGCATGACGTTTGGATTAGGTTCGTCAGATGAGATGGGGTGAGGTTGGAGCAGAAACTTCAGATGTGAAGTTCTCTCTGGCTCGAGACACTGATTTCTTGTGGCTGACTTGGTCTAGCTGGCTTGAGTGATATGTTCCAAGACTGTTCAGCCAGATGCGATTTCTTCATGTGTCAAGTCGTTTTATGAGAAGCCCCCAAGTGAGAGCTCTCGTGTGAGGTCGGTTCCGGTGTGTGTGTACTGGGAAATCAAAGTTACAGAACGGTATTTCACGGGACCCACACCAGCTGCAGGACGGAGCTGTCGCCGTTCCTCGGTTCCGTTGACGGACACCCCACAACGCCGGGATCTGTTCTCCGTTTCCGCGGTGTCGCAACCGAAGCTGGAGCTTCCATCCCTCGTCTTCCCGAAATGTCCGTTGAATGTCCGTTGCACTCCCCGCGCCTTCCCCGAACCAGCTCGCACCTGCTCCAATATCACGAGAAACTGATGAGGCGGCCGCCCTAAACGCCCCAGCTTCGCACCGGCTGGCCGCTGGCGACAAAGGACAATCAGCTTCAACACGAGAATGACGCTGCTGCGCTGGCCCTGTCGCGTGCTCGGCCCCAATGCGAGCCGTCGTTCCAGCGCAGTCTTGGCATCCACAGCCTTAAAACAACATCCCGTGTTGCAGTTACAACTTCGACATGCATCCGCGGGAAACGCGCGGCCAAAGACGGCCATCTTCTTTCCGGGTACGTGCCGATGCCCTGCTGTTGACATTGGCCTGCATTCACTAACACGGACCTGGTGCAAACAGGGCAAGGGGTCCAAAAGGTGGGCATGCTCACCCCCTGGATTGAAGCATTCCCGGCGACGGCCGCTCCGATCATTCAGGAGATCGACCATATCGTGGGGTACAAGTTATCTGATGTGATACAGCAAGGGCCTGGCAAGGTGCTCAGCCTGACGCCGAATGCGCAGCCGGCCATCATGGCGACCTCTATCCTGATCTTGCGCATTCTCGAGAAGGAGTTTGGCTTCAAGACGTCGGAGCGGGCCGATTTTACTCTGGGCCACTCTCTCGGCGAGTTTGCGGCCCTTGTATCGAGCGGCTACATCGAGTTCGAAGACAGTCTATTCCTGGTCCAGAAACGAGCCGAGGCCATGGCGGCTGCCACGAGGCGTGCCGAGGAGGAGTACGGCGGCGAGTACGGCATGGTGGCCATAGTGAGCGAGCCGGAGTACATGCAGCCGCTGATCAACGCGATCCATGAGTTTGTCGGTTATGGAGGCCTGGGGAGCAAGTCAGAGAGCGCTGAGGACCGGTCGCCAATCGACCAGGTGCTCATTGCCAACATCAACAGCAAGAATCAGATTGTATTGAGTGGCAACATTGAGCGGATAAAGACGCTTGTTGCCCATGTCAGGCAGTTTCTGGGTCATGATCCGCGGGCGGTTCGGTTGAAGAGCGATAGTCCATTCCACAGCCCGATTATGAGGCCTGCGGTGTCCGTGATGCGAAACATTCTGGCGGGAACCAGTCGGGTGAAGGGGAGAGAAGGCCAGGATATCATCACATGGCCTGGGATACCCTGTGTCAGCAATGTCTCGGCGAGGCCTTTTGCGAGCAAGGCAGAGTTGAAGGACCTGTTAGCGAGACAATGTCTGGAGACCGTGCGGTGGTGGGACAGCATAAAGTATCTCGACCAGGAACAGAAGGTCAGGAGATGGGTCGGTATTGGGCCCGGGTATGTTGGACGGAACCTGGTCGGAAAGGAGGTGGGCATGAGAGGAAAAGACACGGTCAAGGGCGGCGGTGTCTGGGCCATTACCGATCCGAGTGAGATCGAGGAAGTACTCAGGGGGCTAGAAGAGACCGAGTGTCTCCTTGACGAGGAGTGAGCACTATTGCTTCAAATGCCTCCGATGTTGCAGAAAAACTACCTACTTGAGTTATCGGTGGTTTACACGGATCGCCCAAGCTAAGGATCTTGGGCATGCTCGGGGTTCAAAAGAAGCCCATCTCCCTACGGTTGGAGAGCGTAGCTTGAGGCTATACCATCTTAGATTCTTAGACTAGGTACCTTGTGGCCCTAACGTCAGCCAAATTAAGCCCCGTGGACCTCTTTTGGACTTTCCCTTCTCCTCTGCGGATGGTGTCGGGTCCGTTTCGAAACGGGATACTAACGTTATTGACCCACAGTTTTCTGACCCCTGCAACTGCAAGCGTACACAGTAATCCGTAAAGCATGCTGGAGCTTTGCGGACCTCCTTCCCAGCATCCCGGTACCTTATCAACGAGAACGGTCAGTTCTCCAACCCATCTGGTTCTGGCAGCTCTAGTCGCCGTCATGGCGACCACAATCCCCTCGATAGTTTGCCTCGGGGTAATCGGACGAAATGTAAGCTGCCATCTAGTTTCATCAATTTACTAGTCAACAACTAACATCCATCCAGAACAACCCGCTCCACACATCCATCTTCCCCTCCTACGACCCCTCCAGCAACTCCTACCACCCCATCCGCACACCGCTGCAGTTCTCCCTCATCCTCTCCAGCACCCTCGATGTCTTCGAACTCC
Organism: Achaetomium macrosporum; assembly: GCA_033296875.1. Lineage (NCBI taxonomy): Eukaryota > Fungi > Ascomycota > Sordariomycetes > Sordariales > Chaetomiaceae > Achaetomium > Achaetomium macrosporum. The sequence continues at coordinate 16,491 of MU860051.1, forward strand.
GGTCTCATCAGAACCAGGCAGCCGGCGTCGGCCTGACTGGCGACTTTGGTCTGCTGCACGCCGTCGACGACCGTCTCGCCGCCTACGGCTTCGAGACTAACACGGGCACCCGCTTCGTCGTTATTGTGGACATGCGCGGCCGGCGCATCGACAACGCAGTTGCTGCCGGGTTTGCCGATGGGAGAGACAAGAGGATTGCCGGAGCGGCCGCCGGGCTGAGGGAGGGCGAGATGCGGCCTGTTTTCAAGGCTATGCAGGCGGTGTATATCAGGTTGACGCAAAATCCGTTCTATGACCCGGATGAGCACTCGTCGCCTCTGGGACATGGCGGGAAGAAGATTATGAGTAAGAAGTTCACGGAGGATATGCGACGGATTGGAGAGAACTGGACGCCGGGGATTACGAATCTCTGAACTTATGTTGACGCTTTCAGCGATCATGGAATGGTCTGGCGCTCGGGAGTTGGGGGATGCGTGGCGCTGGGATTTACTCGATACGACCAGTTCATATGCGATGCATGGCCTATTTTTGCGACCGAAACCAACGATTTCGAGTCTTATCACAGTACCGGAAACGCCGTTCACGATGCTAGCTACCTGTCAGGGGCTATTCGTCAGACTAAACGCCTCGAACGTGGTTCCCTCGGTGTCCTCCCATCCCTGACCCTCGGTCCTCGCCATCTTCGCCCAGCCCCTCACCAAGGCCCGCCAGTAGCATGTCTCAGCAGCCGGGCTGAGATACCCGCCTCCGACGAACAGATCCCGCTGTCTCCTGGCAATTCCCTCCGCTATCTCAGGATGTTCCTCCAGCCAAGCCACCACGTCCCCCAAGTCCGACCAGTCCGGCGCCACAAACACGATATTCGCCTCCTCGGGCTTATACCCGACGGGCCACGCCCTTCTAACCTTCTCCGACGGCGTCCACCCCTTGGCCCCAATCTTCAAATCACTGGAGAAGAGAGGCCTCACAAGATGCGTGACATGCTGCATCCATTGGATCGGCGGCGTGAGCACCACGCTCGCACACATCTGCAGGAACTGGAAGCGCCCGCTGTACGCGATCCCCTCCGTGTGCACCACGTACTTGTACCGGCAGAACTCCTCGATGGGGAGCGCGTTGCTGGCGTTGCTGCCGGACACGCCCGCGCCGCCGTTCCATTGAAGGGCCTCGACATCCGCCCACGGCTGGCCGCTCGCGGTGGCGACGAGGTTCTGCCGCAGCCGCGGGCTGTGCACGCTGTTGAACCAGGTCGTGCCGCGCCACACTGCCTTGGGGATCTTGCTGTGCCACTGCCCCGGTCCCGCATAGGAGGATTCGAGGTCGGCGATGGCGGCCGCGGCGCGCGACATGGAGCCGATGAAGGGCAGGTTCCAGGCCCAGAAGGAAAAGTGCGGCATCAGGAAGGTGCGTGCATTGGGGTCCTTCGGGCGGAAGGCCGGGTCGGCGTGCCGGCTGTAGGCCCAGGATGTGCCGAAGGGCTGGTCTTGGAAGTTGAGCGTGAAGATCGTGTCCGGCAGCGGGGAAGACGAGGTGAGGATGGCGCGGTGCAGTTGGTGGAGAGAGGCAGTGCGTGACTAGTTGAGTAGGGAAGGGGGCCTCGTAAGATAGACTGCGTAATGGTAGGATAAGCCGGATGGCGGACTTACGTTCAACATTTCTTGTGAAAGGTCCTTTTTGCGCTGGGCATGAATGATGTATATCTGTCCGTGGAGGTCAGTGGTGGTCAAGGTGATGTTCATACAGGAGCGCGGACCTGTCCATCCTTGATCCTCCCCTGCAGAGGCCCCAAATCGCCTGTCTGCTTCACCTGGAATGGCCCCTGGGCCACGGCGTCGTCAATCTCCTTTGTGAGCCCCGGGAAGTAGGCATTGCACTGCTCCTCGTCTAGAGATAGGTTGTTGAGTATCTCTGGTGGCGGCCGCGTCATCGACGGTCCTTTTGACGAAGGCGTTCTGGTGACAAATGTAAGGCAATAGAATGCTAGAATGAACCCGAGAACAAGGGTGATCTGCCTCAGCTTGGGGCGGCGATTCTGCCGAGGGCGAGCCCTCATCATCATTTGAAGTCTCGTTTTCTTACCCATGGCGCTACCGACACCCGGGAGAGGACCCAGGGCAGAGGGCGCATTACGCTGAACCGGTAAGGCCAGGCACTGGGCTATAAGGAGAGGCTGCAGAGACAATCATGAGATGATCTACTGTGGCATGTTTGAGTTCTGTAGCTCCGTAGCTATGTAGGCTGTGGTTACGGCTCCTCCCCGGTTACGACGGGGTTCATCTCCAAAAGGGGGGTACCCAGCGGCAGCAGGATATCCAGGTTCCGCGGCGGGACTCGCTCCGGTGTGTGGTGACTTGCTGTTCTGGGCAAGAGTGTGCCCTGGGTCGCCGAGCGGCCAAGCACCATTGATCGTCGGCTGGGGCGATTGATTGCACCAGAAAAGCGGCAACTGTTTCTCGCATGACGGACTGCGACATTCCCCAATGTGGAATACGTACAGTTTCTGGCGTAACGCTGGCCGAAGTTCAACGAACTTCCGCCCCGTGAATTCATGGGACACTTCGTGGCTGTGGCGCCGGGAGGATGTAACCTCTACCCCACAGTTGACCTAACGGTTGTCTCTGAGATCCACTCATTCCTCTGTGAAGACGCAGGTCTCTCTGCAAACGAGGCCTATTCCCGATGCCTCAAGCATCGTGGCAGGCAATTCTAGAAAAGCCGGCCACAGTTCCCGTGCCCTGCACTACTCCCACATGGTTGTGGGAAGCTCGCAGGAAAGGGTAAACTCCTCTGCCAGCGGGGACACTCGGACTGAGGGTACAGTTCCCGGGACGGGACGGGACGGGACGGGACGAGCGAAGCCCCTTGTGTTTCTTATTGCTCGCCTTCTTTCAACTCGAGAATCCTGAGTCTCTCTAAGCCCGCAGGCTCCTCAAGCTCAACCGACTCGCCCATGGTGATCTCACTCGGAATGGCTGTCGCTAGTCGCGTGGGCTGCGGTGTAGACGGCTCCGTGCCTTCCCAGTGCCTGGCTTCTTTTGGCAGGGGCTGCCACCAATCTCCCGTCCGTGCATGCCAAGGTGCACTGCAGAGTTCCCACAGGCGACTCGTTGCTCGCTTGTAGGCGAACCGCTCGTCCTCTCCGGTAAACGCGCTGTCTTTGCTAAAGTCGACCTTCCTATCCTGCTCCTTCCCAAAGTCCGAATCTTGGTCCGGGTCGTACTTTGAGTTCGGGGACTCTGTGTACGCGGAAATATTGGGGCGGAAGGGCGATACCTGGTCCTGGTAGACTTCGGCGATTGTCTCGGAATATGTTGCGTCGGCACCCTCGTCTCCGTCAGCTGCTGTGTGAGCCGTGTCTGGTGCCACTGCTCGAGCCCGCTTCTCTGGGAAAAATAAGTCGTCAGGGCCAGCCTCGGCGCGAATGACCAACTTGCACCGCGACTCGTACAGCGCGTCCAGGAAGGTGATGAAGCGACGGGCCTCGTTCTTCATGGAAATGCTGAGAACAGGAACCTCATCAATAATGAACGTATGGTAGTTGGATGCTAGAGTGATAAAATCCGCCGGCCCCAAGGAGCTGACTAGCTCGGCAAACTTCCAAGATGAAGCACCATCACGTTGCCGAGGAACGACTAGCCTCCTCCCATATACTATCAGGGTGGCCGGTTCCCAACCCCAATCTCGAATATCAGCGCTGCTCTGGGCGGCATTGGCAGTACGCCGTAGTGCAGCAGCCCATAGCTCTTCGCCATCGGACGACGAGAAATACATGGCCGGCATTTGAGTGCCCCGCTCGCGTTCCTCCTGGGCCGCTTCGGCGCCATTTTGCGCAAGATCATCGTTCGCCACTTGGGGATACGCCCTCACGACCGAATGAGCAGCGGAAGTTGAGTCGGTCAACATTGCTTTGCGGTTCTCCGTCCTCCGCCAGTCCTGGGTGCTCTCCATGTGCCAGAAGTCACACCGGGCTTTGAGAACTTCGAGGAAGGCGGCAAAATCACTGGTTTGGCCAAACAGCTCGCCACCAAGCCGGCTCTTGCCAAGATTCAGCATTTTCTCGACCAAACCACCAGCGGCAGGTGGTGAGTAGGAACCGCCTATTGCCTTTTCGAGCTCTTCAGGCATCCTATTCGATGACGCGATGAGGACCCCTCCAAGCTGGAAGAATGCAACGAAGAAGTTACTCATGATCTTGCTCGAAGCCCTATCCGGGAGTTGAAATTCGTCGAGGAAAAGGATAGGAGATGTCTTGACCACCTCTTCGGCCAACCATAACAGGGAATATTCAGGGCTTTCTGCCGAGATATTGGGACGAGACTTTCGGAATTTTTCCAGACTAGAGAAGACATGTAGCATGAAGGTATTATAATGCCATCTCTTCTTGTGACGAGTCGGCAGACCCTCGGCCAGCAGGTCGAGAAGCATCGACTTGCCGGTGCCCACTTCCCCTGAAAGAAACAGCCCTCTTGGAGCGTCGACATGGAGGGCGGCCTGGTGACTCGTCAAAACCCTTGTCAAGGCTAAACTGTCCCTTCCATCCGTCTTTCGGAAGAAACACGCAAACAGTGGATTGCGGCGGATGGGATGGGTTGGAGAAGCGAGCTCTGTCCCGTCGCTCTCCCGAGACGTCCCAACAGCCTTGGCTATCTGCCGTAACCTGCTCCGGTATTCGTGTGAAGGCGTGTAGTCTTTCAGTCTCAGATACACCTTTTGAAGGTGGTGGGCGAGGCGGTACTGGGCCGCATCTGGGCTGTACACGCCTGTGGCGATGAGGGAAGTGTATTTGACAAAGGGGTCCGTGATCGAGACCGAGGTCGCCGCCCGGTTCATGGCCTCGGACAAATGAGGAGCAACTCTGTTCACGCAATACAAGATACGTGAAAATGACGCTCCGTAAGCCGCTTAACGCAATGCGGCTGAACAGGTAGGTACGTACGGACGTAGTAGGGGATAAGCCCTCCGAGGAAACGGTCGAAGTCTGTTCAGACAAGTAGGCCAACTTGGGTCATCACCCATGAACCAAACGGTTATTCAACCGACACCCAGGATATGCCTCGGTGAAAGAAAAGAATTTGTAAAAATGCACACAATGCAATTGAACAAGCATGCGGATTGTCCGGTCCATATCGACCCAGGCACAAGACCTCAACTCCAGGTACTTAAGTTCCTGGTTCCTGGCGATTGGATCTCACGGACGATGAATTCAGAAACACTTGCATGCGACAAGTTTTAGTGGGCCCGTGCGTTTCTCTACGCACGCCCGTGTCCTGTCATCTCTGTGGGGCTGACGACTCAATCAGATGCTAGCGTGGGAAGAGCTGCCAGCAAGGCTCCACGTCAACGAGCTTTGGCCAGTGGGACAGCCTTGTAATTTCCACCCGAAAGTCAACATCCAATCGATGGAGGCTTCGTCACTGGTGTTTCCGCCCGCCTTCACAAGAACAGCCCGTTCGAAGTCTTCCTGGTTTGCCTCGACATCCTTCCTCTATTATTGACCGGCACCGCCCATTCACCATTCTTCGATTAGCACTCCGCCGTTGCTTGAGTGTGCGATGGTTTATTAAGATACCATTCTAGAGTTGCTGCTCAACAACAACGTGAGGTCGCGCCGACATCAACATTCCGAAAACCACCAATCCACCCCATAGACCGCGGAAATGTTTTCCCCCGCGCTACAAGAAGGCGGGCCAGCCAAAGGCACACGAAGCAGCCGTCGTCGGCAGCGCCCTGTCAGCTCCGATACCTCCATTCAGCAGCCAAAGGCAAAGCGGCAAAGGGTGCCCCTGGCCGAAACCACGATTGCGAATCCCGATGCACCGCCAGAGACGTACGAAGTCAAGTCGGACAAAATTGATATAACATCAACTAGGCGCGACGGTGTCGAAAATGTTGGCGCGCCGCGCAAGGAACTCAGCGTACGGTCCAAGAAGCCTAAGGTTGGCGAGAGGAGTAACAAGGGCGATGGGAGCATTGTTTTGGTTCGTCTCCCGGCTCTCGCTTCGACTTGGGCTTGCAGCTGACCCCCGGTTTGCAGACAACAAACAATGCGTTTACGGTGAGCAAGTTGCCGGCGCTACCAGACAGACTCCGCGCAGACGCGCAAAGTAAGGCTGAAACACCGGTGCCCCCCAAGGGCGGAATGTTTCGTGGGCCAGCGTTGCTGAACTCGTCAAAAGACCGGCAGCATGGAGCCGTCTACTCGTCCAGCGGTTATGCCCTGAGTCTCACACATACCCACGCCTTCGTATGGCCATACACCTCGACGACGTCTTCCCCGGAAACGTTCATATTCACCCTCCCGTATCCCTCGAAGCATGCCTCCGACCCTCTCCCGCTTGGCTCCCTAGTCACCCCATCGGCTTCTTCAGGCGAGCCTGGTCTTGTCATTGTCATGCCCGTGAGTGGTAAAGTCGCATACTGGGAGTCCATATCGAGCGCCGCTACCCTCGACTTCATCCGCCAACAACGGTCCGGTGTCGAGGATTCGATTTCCGGGATGTACTCTGGGGAGCATGTCACTCAGATCGTCAACGCCGAGTCCTCTGGATTCGTCTTGGTCTTCAGCACTGGGAGGATGGCATATATGAGTGTGAGGGATGCACACGGGCGGCCCGGGATCTCGATTCAGTACCTGCGCGGCGGTCTGGGCGGCAACGGTCTGGGCTTCTTCAGCACCATTCGCCATACCCTAACCTCGGCCACCTTCCGGGGCGATATTGCTGCTGCGCGGACCAGCTACGGGTCACACGTCGGAGAGCGCGTAGTGATTGCCGCGACATCCAAGGGACGACTGCACTCATGGAAGATACACCGCGGCGGTCATCACGAGCTTGTAGCCGATTTCGACGTTCGAGACCGCCTGATTGAAGCAGTTCAGGAAGCGGACCCTGCGGTCAGCAACCTCTCGCAGGATTCGTTCGAGGTGCTCGATTTTACTTTTGTCCCTCGGGCCTTGGAACAAAAGTACATCAACGCCAGCAGGCTGAGCGAAGCCCTGACTCATGAAGAGGCTTCCTTGCAACATGTGTTGCTTCTAGTATCGCTTTCGAAACAGCATCAGTCTCGGTACTCGCTCGTGGAGGTCGTCATAGGTCCCGAAGGACCCCGGGTTGGAATGGTTCGGCCGGTTACCTCTTACACCACCCCAGTCAGGCCGAGTGCCCCAGAAAAGCCTCGAGTCTACCTGCCACGCCCTGCACTTGTTGCCTTCATTGTCTTCGACAGGGCTGTGATTCTTGCCTCCATGGTCGCGCCGCCCGACTCCCCAGACTCACAACTGCAGGAAGATAGTCACATAATACCGCCGACCTTTGAGGACGTGGTGGATTTCCGGGATGAGGAGACTTTGCAAGTGGTAGGATCTGGCTTCGAGGAACCCAGCAGCGGTGGGAATTCACAAGACGACCTACGGCCGCACCGTCACAAAACCAAAAATCCCACAGTGGTACTCCTGCTCCAAGGAGTGGGGACCGTCAGGATTGCAGTTACCGATGTTGACCGGTTCGCGAGCGATGCGCCACCACAAGTTACTGCAAAGAGCAAGCTGGAACAGGCTGTGTTCTTTGGAGTAAAGGGGGGCAATCCCTTGGTTTTCCAAGGAAGGAGAGATCTTCCCTTCTCCAACCAGGAGCTTGGAAATGCGGCGATCGAGTTGAGCCACGAAATTGTGAGCTCAAAGACGCCGTTCATTGCCAACCTGCCCGCGTCTCTGGAAAACAATATGAAGAGTAGAGTTGCCTACTTGGACGGACTGATCGCCCATCTCAACTCGCTCAATGTCGACTTGGATATGCGCACACGATGGATGCTGCTTTATGATGCGGAGAAGATGGCTGTCGCTACATGGATATGGAAAAAGCATGAACAGTTCCTTGCGGAGCGTCCCAAGTCAGAGAAGAAGACTCTGATTTCCGAGACGGCTGTCTACATCAATGAGCACCAGAAAACGGAATTGAATCCGGCAGTTGGGCAGGTAGACCCTGTGCGTCACTGGTTCATCAACGACGTGTGGAGGCTGGATATCTTCGTTGCGTGGGCTTATCAGATCATCAAGTATTATTTTACCGAGCGGTTAGCGGACGAGGCGGGCATCAACCGCCTGGTCTGGGAAGCTGTCACGGTCAATAACGGAGCCCTGTTTGAGGCGCGTCAGTTTCGGCTCAGCAGAGGAAGACAATACGGCGTCAATCCTAAGAAGCTGGCCGGCGGCAATGCTATCCCCGAACCCTGGACAGCAACTTACTTTATCACCAACAACCTCAAGCGGCTGGTCGAGTTTTGCTACCAATGGCTTGAGAGATACTCAGGCCAGCCTCCTGAGGAGAGCTCTGTTGACCTTCGTCTCGTCGAGTCGGTTCGGCATCTTCTGCCCTCGTTGACCAGCCAGTACCTTACGTCTCTTACTGAATTCTCTACCTGGGCCACTCTAAGCGACGATGCGCAAGCCCAGGAGCGTGGCAGAACCTACCAGCAGATCTACCAAGAAGACGTGTATACGAAGATCCTAAGGTTGAAAGATTTCGACTTATGGGACGAGGCTGTCGAACTGGCAAAGGAGTACATGGCATTCGACTCGCTCGCCGAGATCGTGGTACAGCGGATACTGTCATTGGAACAGACCGCTATGGAGGGCAACACATCCGACAGTGCGGCGCAGGAAAATCTGGAACTGGCCAACCTCATGAAACAAAAGATGGGCCGCTTGTTCGACGAATACGAGGAAGGCTTCGCGTTCCGCGCGTACGAAGTTCTTCTCGAGAACAGCGGCGTTCAGGCTGTGCTGGACTTCCCTTACGACAGGAACGGCTATGCAACCAAATTCCTCCGGACCAAGCCCGAACTCGCCAAGATCTCCTGGATCAACGACATCGAGAGGGAGAAGGATATCGACCACGCGGCCGAGACCCTGCTGAACCTAGGCCTTACACGAGAGCAGCAGGTCTGGAATAAGAAGATTGAGCTGAGCTTAGGCAAGTTAGCGCTGCTGGCTGAAGAGGCCGAGCAGACTGCCAACGGCGATAGCGCCAGCAGCGTCCCGTCTGAAAATGAGGCAAAGAGCGGCGCCAACATCGAGGAGATCGATCAAGCGCTGGAGCTCATCAAGATTCAAGACGCCCTCTACGCGCAGATTCTGCCCACCGTCCAAGAAGGCGTCGATGAGTCGGCAGAAGTAGAACTCGCTGTGAAGGAACACGGCGTCCTGATCCCAAAGAGGCAGAAGGGACTCCACCAGGTCTTCGAGGACAGTATGTCACGTCTACTCAGGCACGAAGCGCTACAGCCACACACCCTGATCGATCTGCTTACCCTGGCGTCGTTGCCTTCCAACCATTACGATACCATCGGAGACCAGTTCTACCTTGCACTCAAGGTCGCGAAGTACGGCCTCAAGGGCGAGGAACGCTCTGATGCAGAACGGTTGATTTGGCGGCGGTGCTTCATCCGCGATGACTGGAAGCGCGTCAACGAGACCAACGAGAAAGGCGACCTGGACCAGCTCGCGACTGTGGGCGAGACAGCGGCCTATCACACCCTGTTCGCCGTCATTGACGAGCGTAAGCGCAACATGCCTCCCCTTTTCAGCTGGCGGGAGCTAATCAATCCTTCAGAATACTCCGACCCTAGATTCCAGCCCTTCGTCAAACCATCCGATGCGCTCGGCGTCTTCACCGAGACCTTGGACCGCCGCTTCGACGGCATGGACGACGGCTTCCGCAACAAACTGCTCGACGCCATGCGGTGGGAGGACACCAGGCTGCGCACTTTCATCGAAAAGGCGCAACTCGAGGCTTGGTATAGGACGACGAAAGAGTGTGCCCAAAAAACGGTCGCTGTGACGTATGATCGGTTGACGGCTGCCAAAAAGGCCCCAACGGTGCAGGTGCCGCAGGCATTTAAATGGGAACAGGAGTGCCACTGAAGATGGGGAAGGGAGGTTGGTCTTGGGGGGGACGGAGAAGGGGAAGATGATGCCCGGGGGCTTGTTTGCGATGTGAGCGTGCGGGGTGGCATGCATGTCTCGGTTTTGTGTTTTCTTTTGGGGGTGGAGCAGCTTTGGATGGGATGGGCAAAAGACGCTACCCCTATGGGCGAAAAGAGGTGGGGAGGCGACGGTCATTCCTCTCGCTCTACGGATACTTCTCTTTCCCTTTGTAGATGATGGTAAACTGTATTACTCTTGTGGATTTCGCTTCTTTTTCGGCTGTGGAGGCTTTCTGACGACAATCTTATGAAACAACGGTAGCTCTTTGCAGGGCTCACTTGAGCCTTGACGGCTGAGGACCCAAAGGGAAGCTTTGTTGCGTTTTCGTGTGCCCTTTCTGCTCTTCCATCCCCTCTACTTCCCCTCCTAAGTAAGAGCTTGGCTCCAAGTCACCGTGTGAAGGTAGCGGAACTAAGAAGACGAATCGCACTGATGCATGGTACTTGCCCCATCACAGACATCTTGCCCAAGCATTGACCCAGGGTTCAAAGGAGTGTTACACAGCATCACCTTGCCACAGACCATTCTCCGCGTCTTATCTCGCCTTGAGAAGGGATAATGCCCTCTCCTTCAATCTCCATACCTGTTGGAGATCATGTGGCGAGTGGTTGGGCAATTCCGACGGCAAAAGATCAGCCCTGGCTTTGACCAAGGACAGAAAGACGGGTGAAACAAACGGACAGCACTTGGGTGAGATAAAGCCATGGCTAAGATGAGTCTGTTATGATCACAATGTGATGCCTTTGGATTATGTTGCTATCTTCTTGGGAGTCAACTGCCAGTCTGGAGGTTACTTGGGAGTGTAAGACTACCTTAGGTGGCTTTCGCCAGCCACACAACACTTGTCATGCCCGCTGCATCATGAACTCTGCATTGCAGATGGCTAAAGACGCCACAGCTGCGTTGGCATTGCTGATTTGCGCACTAGACCAAACGCCCGCATCACTGTATCGGGACATTGCATAGAGTTCCTCGAATGATTGGACATCGTCCTTCGGAATCGGCCGTCTGCCTCGCCTCGGTAGGGTAGAGGTCTGTTTCCATACTCCTCGCCCAGCAAGGGATTTCAGTTAGAAGTTGGGCCGTCACGAGCCCAAAGATTGAGAGGCTTGCCTTGAACTTGTGGCTGGTTGCGGCTTTAACCCGTCATGATTTATCCATACACACAAGTCCCATCATAGTTGCACAGTAAGGGGGCAACTTTGACTGGATGCTGAAGGTCTTGAAAAAGCGGTTCTCGGGCAGGCTTTGGGGCCGAGTGGCGACGTCACCTATCTCTCCTGATCAAGGCTGTGTTCGAGTAGACAGGAAGGGGACCTTGGTCGGATGCAGAAACACCTACCTGCAGTATGAAGAGGAATGCCAAAAGGGAGAGATGCGGCAGGGACCGCTCCAGTCCTCTGCAGTGGTCGTGGTGAGAAAGGCAGGCATCACTTTAGACGGGATGCCTGCCGAGACCTCGGTGAAACGACCGAGATCTCGCGGGTCCTATGTATGCACGTGATTCTTGCCCTACTCGTACCATGGAAGCTTCCCAAGCCCCTACTGGCCGCCTGAGGCAAGGTAAGGCCCCGTTTTGCGTATTCCCCGCGCCGGCTTGAGGCTCACCGCGAGGATGCGGTCCCGTCTTATTCATTCATATGTACAGTAGGAGCCATGCCGGTTCGGGATTGCGGGTAGTGGAGACAGCCTGGAAGAGGCTGGGGGCGGACTTCCCCACTAGCTTCTGAGGCTTATTGGGTCACCTTGGTGACCGTGTCTTGCCGTTGGCCCCTCCCACCACAGCCCAAGATCCGCTGGCCGTGATCGGCGGTGAGTGCGAAGCGGTCGCGCTGGTCGAGTAGGACTTGTTGATTGATGAATTGGTTGAGATTGCAATGTCGCATCAGCGCCAGGCGACGCGAAATGGCTAAGGTTGCGCCGTTGAGCACAGGGCAGGAGGAATCAGTGCCGGCCCGGGCCAGGTTCAGTCAAAATTGACTGTCCAAATCAAGCCATAAGCATAATGCCGCGAGCTAGACGCACGGCTGAAGAACCTAAGAATTAGGTCCTGAGATTTTTGGTGGTTGCTGGTTCCGGATTTCCATCTGACTGAGATCCTCACCAGTTCAATCCCGCCCGTACCTACATGTAAAGGTGCGATGCCTCCTAGCATGTGCATTCTGCACACAATTGTGGTGTCGTGGCAAAGGCGTGCAAATGAGGTGAATTGACAGAGCCGGGAGGCTGCGCCAGTGCGCCAGGACCAGCTCACTTTCGGCGGGAAGCCCGCAACGTTTTGCTTCTGCTGGATTGGCTGTCTTGTTGACAATCCCTGCTCGTCGGCTCCGCTGCCCTGCCTTCCCCTTCTGTCTCGCTTCCTCGTCGTTTCCTCCTTCTCCATTTCACATTCTACCACACCACGCGGCACATCGCCATCACCAGACTCTGTGCGCCTTCGAAAAGGCCGCAGTCGACAAGTCGTGTCGGGGTGACTGAGTGCAGCATAGAAACGGCAGACGCGCCCATCGCTCGGTTCAATCGGGACCCGTTTTGGGGCTCGGATTGCACATCACGGTCGGCGGCCGAGAATTCACGAGCACGATTTTACCACCTGGAGACCTATTTTTCCATCCATCCCATATCTGACCCGGCTGCATTTACGGTACATTTTCGTTCCAGCGAGTAGGACATCGCAATTGTAGTAGCCTCCGACCGACCGAAGTCTTTGCCAACGCCTCGACACAACAGAGCTTCGCCGACCGCCTGTCAGGGGCCTTTGCAGACCTCTCCGAAGCTTGGGTGAGTTGGCTCGTGCCCGCCCAACTGCGCCATCTCTCTTGTCATCTCCAGGTTTCCCAACCTGCAGACGTCCTCCAACCTGATGCTTGTGCCCTTCTTCGCTTTCACATATCGCCGATACGGCGGTACACCGACCTCATCGTCCTACTTCACCGCCTACCTTCCATGTCGCCGGTTGTGCAACGGAGCTTATTGATGGTGACTTTCAGCTGACACTGATTTCAGATACCCAGCGCACTCGTAACCACGTTGAGTCACGCGATTAGCGCTCAAACTTGTCCAAAATGGCTTCGTCATCGTCGAACGTTGTGGGGGTGCACTACAGGGTGGGGAAGAAGATCGGGGAGGGCTCCTTTGGCGTGATCTTCGAGGGAATGAATCTCCTCAACAGTCAACAAGTTGCCATCAAGTTTGTAGGTGCACCGAATGGAACCTTGCCGCGCGTTTTCGGACGGATAATGCTAACCTGGCTTGCCATCTAGGAACCCAGGAAGAGCGACGCCCCTCAACTTCGGGACGAGTATCGGACATACAAGATCCTTGTTGGTTGCCGTGAGTACCTGTCAAAGAATAGCGTTACCATAAGTAAACCCCATCTAACCGAGCGCCGTCACAGCTGGTATTCCCAATGTCTACTACTTTGGTCAGGAAGGTCTTCACAACATCTTGGTTATCGACTTGCTCGGCCCATCGCTGGAGGACCTGTTCGACCACTGCAACCGGAGGTTTAGTCTCAAGACTGTCGTCATGGTCGCCAAACAGATGGTGCGTATTCCACTCTAGACCTCCGTCTCCTTCATGATCTGACCGTAGTTGCAGCTGTCCCGAGTTCAAACCATCCACGAGAAGAACCTGATCTATCGGGACATCAAGCCGGACAATTTCCTGATCGGACGACCAGGTACCAAGACCGCCAATGTCATTCACGTCGTCGACTTCGGCATGGCGAAGCAATACCGTGACCCCAAGACGAAGCAGCACATCCCGTACCGGGAACGCAAGTCGCTCTCCGGAACTGCTCGGTACATGAGTATCAACACCCACCTTGGCAGAGAGCAATCGAGACGAGATGATCTCGAGGCGTTAGGCCACGTTTTCATGTACTTTCTTCGGGGTGGTCTGCCTTGGCAAGGCCTCAAGGCTGCGACCAACAAGCAGAAGTACGAGAAGATTGGTGAGAAGAAGCAGACAACTCCCATCAAGGAGCTGTGTGAAGGCTTCCCCGAGCAGTTCGCCCACTATCTTACATACGTGCGCAACCTTGGTTTCGAGGACACTCCCGACTACGACTATCTGCGGGATCTCTTCACGCAGGCTCTGAAGGAAGAGGGCGGCGTCGAGGATGGCGAGTACGACTGGATGAAGAAGCAGGACAAGAAGGGGGACTGGAGCCGCCAACCGCTGCACGACCCAAACTCGCGACCGGGGCCCTCGGCCATGGAAATCCACGGCAACTCGCGCGGGGGCACCACTCGTCACCAAAGCGACCCGCAAGCCCCGGGACTGACAGCGGCCCGTTTAAACGCCACGCAGCCCCCGCTGCCGCGCCAGGCTATGGCCCAGCAACAGAAGCAAGGGCGGCCAAACGGCCCCGGATTGGCCAGCCCGCGATCGGCGGTTGGGGGTTACATGGCAGCAGCGCCGACGCCGACCGGCTCGACCCAGGCGCAGTTCCAGAACAGCAACCAGAACCTGCCCCAGCGGCCAATGACCCAGTCACCCCAGATGAACACCCCGGCCCAGCCGCAGAATAGCCCGCAGCCGCAACCAACGGGCTTCCAGAAGTTCATGAAGACGCTCTGCTGTGGCTAGTGGCCTTGATGCATGTTCTTTGTTCAATGATGTGGCGTCCTGTTAAGTAAGCGACCAGCCTTGTTCGTCCGAGAACCACACCGGCCGCTCGTGGCTAACCCGACGAACCAGCATGAGGCGGCAGTGGATGGCATGTTCTATATAGAAGGCTTTCTGGGGACGAGTCTGACATGATTTGCCTGAACATGCGCATGCGTTTTTCGTTTTTGCATGGGACATAGAGGATACCTTCTTTCCATAGCGGTTTCCGGCACTCTTGGCGCCTCTGGGCAGACAGTTTTTACGATCACCTCACGATAATCCGTTTTTCGATTGCGTTCCCTCTTCTCTTTTCTCAGCCTGGACCTATCTGGCAGCTCCGACGACAATGGCAGGGCTGAATCTCGTTGGGCACTGGGCAAAGGGGGACAAAAAACAAGACACCATGGCGCTCTTTGGACGTTTTCTTCCTATACAGATAAACTCTCTAATAATCAGCATCCCTCTTGAAAAGCATAACATGCCCGAAGGCAGACAAGGACCGCAGCGTAACAGGGGGCTTGACTGTACTTGGCCTTTGACGCCGGGCTGTGAGACTGACTGGTCACAACCGTGTATTTTCTTCTGCTCAGAATAGTGAAACGGGTCCCATAACGCTGCCTTCGCAAAAATGCTTATCGTCCGCGAGGTTGAAGTCTAGTTACGGAGCTAAGAGAAGATGAGTGCGGAGGGGAGTGGGAACGTCCCGCTAGCAGCTCATTCCCCATGGTAAGTGCTACCCATCTATTACCAGATGGACATGCAGACAACCCTATTCGTCACTGGAGATGTCCTTCCAGTTGCAGTTTACCCGGGCTGCTTTCTCGGACCTTGGGTTTTCAACAACCCGTTCCGTACATAGGTATCCCCAGTCACGCCTGCCTGACCAAGTGTGTATCCTTACAGTAAAACCATGATGTCGTATAGACGTTCGAAACTCCCGCTCCCAATCCCATGGCAAAGGCATACAGCTCTATCTGCCCAGAGACAGTATGCGTTCCGTAACCAGAATCAACGCACAGGGCAGATCATCTAACGAGAATCCCATGCCAGACACAAAAATAATAAGAAGATCTGGCAGTTATGAGAGATTCTATGTGAGCTTCTGCTTAATGAAGAAGGACCGCAGGTGCGACAGCTGCCAGGCGCAAGTCACGCCCAGCACAGTGAGCTGGATCAGGATCCACCGGACAACACGGGCGTTGGTGCTCTCAGATTGGTCACGGAATTCGGCCTCGCGTTCCTATGTTTGTCCATCCATGTTAGAGCGCTGTATGCTTCCCCCCTAGGTAGAAACCACAGGGGCCCAGATGGAAGGCGCAGGAGAACTCACCCGCTGGAAAACTTGCTCCCTCCTGATATCATTCAGCCTCGCATTCAGATCCCGCACGCGCGTCGCCAGGTCCTGAATCTTCTCCTTGTCGGCGCCCTCCAGGGCGCTGGTCTCGCCAATTGCAAGGTCTAACGTCAGCCGGATGCCCCCGTTGGGGCTCGACAACGATAGCCAGTTGGACCGGCCACTGTTCGAGGAAGGGGTGAAGCAGAGCTTATGGTCGCCTGCGTCGGCAGCAGTGAAGGTGAATTTGCCTGAGGAGCCGCCACGTTGGGAGACGACGCGGTGGTCGTTGTCAAAGACCTCCTGCGCGATCAAGGGTTAGCACACGGGTAGAGGAACGGGTTGGGGCGTCGGAAACGAGAGGAGAGAGGGCGAGGACGCACATCGACTGTGATGTAGATGCTGATGCCGTCGTGCCTTGCCCAGGCTTGCAAGCGGTCGTCCCATTCCTCGGCCGTGTAGTGGCCCACCACCAGGGTGTCCTTGGGGAGCTCCTCGAAGAAACATTTTGGCGATGTGACATCGATGTAGAAGTAGAGCGCCCGGGCCATGGCGGCCAGCGACAGCAGCGGGAGAAGCGTCCTCATCTTGCTGGAGGAAGGAGAACGACGGAATTGCTGGGAGGAAGTTGTGTGCAAGCGGCGACTTCAAGTTCCCGCTGGGAACATACTGTGGAGGCTCACAAGCGCAACCCCTGGTCAAGCTTCAAACTGCCACGTTCAGGAAATCTGGGTGCCAGGAAACTCGACCAAGTCACGTGCCCGCCGCCCTGAACTCCTCTTGGCATCCAACCGTTCAGGTGCCAAACCGTCCCAACCAAGCGAAATTTTGGCGGTGTTTGCTGCCAAAAACCACTGCGTCCAGACTCCAGAGCGACCCTGATGAAGGGCCAGATCGAACGGGTTTTGCATGGCCGAAAGTATGACCTGTCGCTTCTTCATCGGTAAAATTAGGCCAGGCCCGAATTTCTGCATATGTATTATTTACGATACCATTTTTAATTGAAGTTGGTTTGATTGATGCCGACAGGTTTTTCTGGCAACGAACTCAATCTCCACCCAGAACAGAGCAACGGTTATCTGCCTGTGACGCGACGGGCGGGACGCCCCCACCATCATGACCTCCAACGATGTCCGCGACGTCCTGAACCTCCCCTCCGAACACTCGCCAGCACCCCGGCCAAACAAGAAACAAAAAGCCGGTGCTCCCCGCCCAAATCTGAAGGGTCTGGCACGCGAAGTACAGAGCCTTGGCGGCGACAATCCGATAGCCATCGTTCCAGAGGTCTCATTCTTCAAGAAACGGCGCTACGCCAGTCGCAAACCAGCTGCACGATGGGAGTTGAAGGCGTTTACAAACTCGGCAAGGGGAGACAATGGTTCCCTCGTTCTAAGGCACTGGAAACGGAAGACGGACCATGGGCCCCCATCAGAACCCAGGCATGACCCGGAGTCCCGGCCGAGTGAAGATGGGGTAGATGCAGAGAAGAAGGAGGAGAAGCCCGAAGACTCGGCGTTTGCCAAATTCAATGTCCGCGTGTCGGTGCCGCAGTACAGCGAGGACCAGTACCAGTCAAACCTTCAAAGCGCCGAGTGGACAAAGGAGGAAACAGACTATCTATTAGAGCTGGCAAGGGAATACGACCTGCGTTGGGCTATCATCTGGGACCGGTACGAGTTTGCGCCAAAGCCAGCTGAAGGCGAGGAATCAAATGGCACTAGTACGGCTGTGGTGACCACACCGAAGCCAAGGACAATGGAGGACCTGAAGGCGCGCTACTACGAGGTTGCGGCAAAGATGATGGCGGTACAAAAGCCGGCGCAGTATATGACGCGACCCGAGTTCGAGCTGTACGAGATGATGCAAAACTTCAACCCCGAGCAGGAGAGGAAGCGGAAGGAGTTTGCCCTCAACACGATGGCCCGCTCTAAGGATGAGGCCCGTGAAGAGGAGTCCCTGCTCCTAGAGATCAAACGCATCCTGGCTCGCACTGAGCGCTTTAACGAGGAGCGCCGCGAACTCTACAACCGCCTCGACTTCCCCGCCACTGACTCTGATATTAACTCTTTCAAGAGCTCAGCAGGGCTTCAAGCACTCCTCCAGAACCTCATGTCGACAGACAAGTCCAAAAAGCGGAAGAGCATTCTTGGTCCCGGCGACGGCGTCAGTCCAGGGGGTGCTGTCCCAGGCAGCGCCGTCTCGGAATCCGGCCCCAACCGGCGCGAGAGTATCGCGGCTGCAGCCTCAAGCCGCCGCGACTCCGATTCGCGCGGGCCCGCCATGTCCGCCGAGCCAACGCCCACAACCGCTTCTTCGTCCGGCCCAGGCCACAAAAAGAAAGGCTCCGCCGCGCAACCGGAGCGCCGCAAGCTGTCCGCCCAGGAAGAGCAGGTGTACGGTGTGTCCTACCACGACCGCCTCGGCAGCGGGCCGACCTTCCGCTACGAGAAGATCAACAAGCTGTACAGCCACAAATCCGGACAGCAGCAGCTGCGCATCACGAATGCGCTGGCCGAGCTGGACGTTCCCCCCCGGCTGGTCATGCCGACTGCCGCGGTTACCGCGCAGTTTGAGGTGCTCTGGGGCGCCGTCACCGCCCTGGTAGATCTCAGGAAGTTGAGCGACAAGTTGGAAGGGGAGATCAAGCTGGAGGAGGCGAAGAAAGTTGAACGGGAGAGGGCAAAGGCAGTGTTAGGAAATGGGGATAGTAGGGACGAGGAAGCGGAGGGTGGGAAGGGCAACGAGAAGGAAAAGGAAAGGGTGCCGAGCGGGGATGTCGGCACTACAGGTGAAGGGCAGTCGGCAGATGATGCTGGTGCTGGCGGGGATGCCGCTGCTGGGGGCGTCAAGGATGAGCCGGGGACCGAGAAGGACAAAGGCACGGGGCATAAACGGAGTGCGAGCGAGCTCAGCTCGACGAGCGACAAGAGTGCTAAGAGGCAGAAAAAGTGAGCCGCTAGGACTGTCGCGTTATGGGAGGATAGCCGGGGCGGAACCCCCGGGTGTAGGTAGTTAGCGATGTTGAACTATGCCCTGCCATGTTGCACTGTGGTTGAACGCACCGTATGACCCCAAGGTCCAGGGAATGCCCTGCTGTGTAGAATTGCCACTGCGAGGTACTGAACAATCAATATATATGCTAAGTTGCTCGTCGTATCCGTGGTGCTCGTGCTCCGTCGATCTCATCACCCAGCTCGAGGACGATTTGAGTTGTCATCCGATACCACACAGACATGCCCCAAGCATAGCAAAAGCTGAGACCCCCTTTTCTGAGCTTCCTGGACGCCGGGTCTTTGAGGATCATGACGAAGCCCTACCATACTCCTAAAAAAATCACCCTTCCCTACCACAGATCGTTAGCAGGCTTTTTCCTGTAGGTGTACGGGTATAAACCGTACGCGGTGGGCACAGTTTCCTAGCTACGTAGAGCAATAGGGAAGAATTGACCAGTGATAAAACCAGGCGTACTGACAGATACTTATTGCCCATTCATTCCCAAGTTCCATGCTCGTTCCGGAAGGTGCCTAGCACGGGGATGACGAGGAACATTATTCACAGGCTCCCAACACCTTGTTCGCTGTATGATTTATCGCAGCAATATTAAGCTCACGGGTTTGGCGGTCCACCTGAAGTGAAATGAGGAAGGAGAAAAAGAAGACGAAGAGGAAAAGAAAGAAGGAAGTGAAGAAAAGAAAAGGAAAAAAGGGGGAAAATGGGAAAAGAAAGGTAAAGAAAGTGATACGTCTACAGGAAGGAGAGATCGTTCAATGCTTGTCTCAATAGGTAGGCAAAATACAAAAGAGAGGGATAGAAGCTGCCTAGGTATGTACTTCGTAGGTTGATAGATGCGAGTTGTAAGGAACCTAGATGAATCACATAGGTAGCCAACAAGGCTATCCAGCTTATTACTGCTTCGAGATTGTGGGAATTCGACCATATCTATCCCCTGCGACCCAGGGGCTCTTTTACGGCACTGATAGCGAGCAACCCCCCTGATGGTCCTTGGGCGTTTGTTTACTCAGCCTTGCTCTACAAGGCCGCGTCAGTCGGGATGCTCTGTTCTTCCAACAGTAAATTTAGCTTATACCAGACCCAACCTTGAATATCCTCGCCTTACAGGTGTGATTCCGGTTGGAGTTTATAACAGATAGTGCGCTGGCACTAAGACACTTGGGCAGAGGACGTTATCTTGGAGATGAAAAATTGTAGCAGGTATGAACTACTGGTATTATCAAGAGTCTGTTGAGTAGGAGACGTCTATACCAGGGACACCACTCGCCGCAAACCACATTTCTCGAATGGCATAAAGGCAGGGGACTTCACGGTGGGCAAGGAGAGGAAGAGCCGCGGTCCGGAATGACAGTAGCACGCTTATCCCTTCATGGTGCGCGCGTTAATGAGAGAGCGGTGTATGCGGCTGACGCGCTGAAAATAGCGGCATCTTGTCGACCGAACATCCTGTAGGCTACGGTTGGTTTATCGACGGGCCAGGTCTTAAACCCCACCGTTCAAGAAGTGTACTCCTATCCGAACGTCCAATCTGATTGCGGATTGGAACGGCCCCGAGGTCTATGCAGTTGATGGGCGGCTGGCTACTAAGCTTTTCGGCGGACAAATATGTGCGGCTAACTCATCCTGCTGCAATCTTATCGCTGGCTTGGATATCACACAAGTCCCAGAAAGGTCCTATAAAAGGAGTTGTCACGGGGTGACCAGTCCTCGGTGCTCCATGTTTAGAAGCATTGGTGCAGGTCTTTGGTCCCGTGGTTGCCGCGGTGCGTGGGATATCGAATTCCCCCGCGCGCTTGAAACGGAGCAGTAAACGCAGTAGTTTTCAGGAGGGGAACCCGGGAGGATATAAAAAGATTTTGAGTAATCCTCCCAGCCAATAGTGTACCAGCAGCCACGTTTTTTCTCACGAGTGAAGGTAGGTTGGATCCTGCGGCTCGGGTGTGGTCGAAATCGGCTCCAGAAGACTGGTCGTTGGGGGTTGGATCAAAAGCCACATGCAGGTACGACAAGCCGATCCAGCACGTACCAGTACTTGTGGCCCTCGTCTGCGGTTGGGTTGCCTGGGCCGCAGATCCCGATCTCGACATGCCCGTGATAGGGCTGCCTTGCCGCAGGCGCCCATCGTAGCCGCGACCGCGGTAAGGGTGTGATGGAGGAAGCAGGTACATACATGTACCCTGTCACTGCCTTGGAGATGCAGAGCGGCCCGCGTCTGTGGAGAACCATGACGGCGTGCTGGTGCCCGAGAGCCTCGATGCCGGTAGGTAACCCACGTCACGCTCCGCAATTCAAGGCCATTACAGGGAGTTGCCGCCTCCGGTAGCCGCCGCCGCCGACATGTATGTATGTACGGAATACAGACATACATAATGCATGTCATCCTTCCATCTTCTCGATAACCTCAGAGCCATAACCGCCTCCTGCAGCCTGATAGAGGGTCTGGACGGCGCCACGCCCGGGGAAAGGTGTGGCATTCGGATACGTGTGGGCCGCCTCGGCGATGACTAGGCAAGTCCCCTGGCATATGCAACGATATCACCATAGGGCTGCTGGCCGGGCAGTCGGTATCGTTTTCCTGGCGTTTCGAAACATGTTCTCATCCAGAATTAGAACCCATGGGAAGCTTTGTTGTCCAATGTTAGGATGGCGGCCGGCGATGTCAGTTGCTTGTGGGCGGAGATTGGCCAGTGGAAGCGCCGTGGTGGAAGCGCTGCCGTCTGTAAGCGCCCGCTTCGGCGTCAAGCGGTTCAGAGCCTGGGTACGTACTGCGAGCTACCCTCAATTGGCACCAAGCTCAGACTCACGCAATCGTGCATCTGCGGCCGCCGGACGAGGCCATGTTTTGCGGGGAGTATCCGACCCGGCGCGGCGTTTCGCCGTTCGGCGACGGACGTCCACTCACGTCCACTCTTCACCCGGGACCGAGCCGCCGGGATTCCCTTTGTTCTTTTTATGGCATCGACAATCTCCGTCTCCTGCCAAGTTGCAGCACCACAGAAGACTCCCGTCCAACTGCCTGGCTTCGTTTGCCCGAAGCCATGCTCCTGGCTCTGGGCCTGACCGGCGAAGCATAACGAAGCCCGGTAGGTGGTGTTTCTGAGTGTGATTGGGAAACGGTGCATGTCGGGTACCGTACGAACTCATGCCGGGTGGTCCCAGGGCCCTGGACTGCTGCTTGAGCGAGGCAGCCGAGCACGATGGTTCGTGTGCCGAACCGGAGTACGTGCTGTCTCCAAGTTCGCAGAACTTTCGAAGCCAACTCTGGAGCAACAGTTGCTGCACAGATATTGCCAGGCTCCGCAAGTGCTCAATCCGCGACACTCCGGCTCGGAAAGAGGATCCGAAGCGGCAATCATTCCGGCCACTCGCCTTGACGAGGCGGGTGCATTTCGCCTTTGTGCTTCAAGCAGACACGAGAAGCTGGGACTTTTTTGACTCAGCAACCTAGTTGATTTCGAGTCTGCGGGCTGACGGGTGGTAATATCGCCCGGCAAGCCCGCGTGGTATGCCCTTAGTGCCCGAAGCAGGAACCGAAGTCACTTACCACATGCAATTGTTCGCTTCCCAGGTCTCCGGAGGTAAACCCGCCCCGAAATCGGCCGCGCGGGATTTGGGAGTCCTGGTCTTTCATCCGCTGCGGGTCTTGGTGCTGAGAAGTTGTCTACTGTGTATTTCAGTCATCAATCTATACATACATACAATATTCTGTCCTCACCAGTTAATCGTGGGGAGGGTACCCTTCTGTTAGTACATACAAGGGAGCTATATCGACCCGCTCTGACGAGCGACGGAGGAAATGCCTCCCGTCGGCGGTTGTTACAATCGCATTGGCATAAGAACGATACCTTGTCGACCTTGGGTGGTGGCGCGTGTGGCGGCAAGGACCATTGGAGCCCTGCTCTGTCAGCCCCGCGATGCTTGTCAGTCACGAAATCGCACACCGCCTGTTCTCGCTGGAGTCTCTGCTCTCTCGGTGCCATACGACCCGGTGAACCTCCGGATCCTCCAGATCGAACATCGCTTCCTCCGCATCAAGCGCTCTGCAAAGTCCCGCAGATTTTCGACTTAGGCGATTGTTAGTGTCTGGGGTTGTTGCTCGGCGGTTGATGTCGAGAGAGGAAACGATGTGGACGCTAGCTTTGCTAGCCAATCAAGCGGCCCTGTCTGTCTCGTCAGACAACAGCACCCGGCCGCTATCCAGCGCCGCCGGACTCGGGTCCGGGATTCTGACGGGGACCGCCTACCGCAACTAGGGCCGCGATAACCGCTCCGTTGCACGAAATGTCGGGGCTATCCCGTCTTCCACCTCAAGTTCGTCTGTTACAACTGGCCTTTTATTTCTAAGAATGGACTCAGCACTCTGCCGCTTGTTGCTTTGCATTAATATCGTTTCGAGCATCTCATAGGTCGCAACAGCCCATTTTCTGCCCAATCGGAGCTGCGATTGCCGCATGAAACTGTTGGCCAATAAGAGGGAAAAGTCTGTAAATGGAAAGAGCGACAGGGGGCTAGCGTGCGCTTGAGCAGTTTGCACAGTCCGTCACACGGTCTACTGCACTGTCTATGCGAGACACTGGCACTTCAATCGTTCTGCAGACGGATTGACAACACATCCTTTTGTCGCTCGCTGTGCTCTCGGGAAAGCAATACTCAACCCCAAAACTGCCAACGCTCTCACAATACAATCTTCAAGCTTCAATCGCAGAGAAGGCAGTTTGAGATTCTGTTCTAAAATTATCCTACCAGGCTTGGCCCGAACATAACTTCGGGACATTACCGACGCTGCGTTTCATCCACGACAGAACTCGGCATCTGCTTGAATGTGGGGATGGTCGCAACCCACCAAGTCAGAAAGTCAGAAAAGCACGCTCGAGGCACAAGAGAACCCTGGGTCATCACCGATGAGAAATAACTCCCTACACCAATGTTCCCCCGCGTCACCTTCTAGCGTGACATGGTGACCAGCTAGCTCCGTCAACTGCAGGAACAAGCCGGCACTTGGCCAAATCTGGATGTGAAATGGGTAAGTTGGCAGCTGGCCGGTAGCAGCGCTGCCTCGGTTGTGCAGTTCTGGCAACCATCTAGGGTGACCAAGAGCCGAGGAGGCAACCACCCGGGATGTCTCGAGCCCTTGCCTAGAATCCTTAGCTGTTTGTGTGTTTGCAACCATCGGCTGGCGGCTGGCCGAAGGGCGTCCAACACAGCGAAGAGAGTGAAGCGAGCGGGCTGCGGCTGGAGGTTCCCTGGTGAGCGAACGACAGCTTTCTCTTTGGCGAAGATGGCAGGCAGGATAGGACTTAGGTGCTGTATGTACGCACATACCAAGGGGCGGGCTGACTTGCGTTAGTGACCACCAATCACCAGAGCTGTGGCCACACAGCCATTGGCCATTCATCTTGCGGTGCCTCGAAACTTGCACCATCACAAGTCAGCAAATCCTCTCTTTCTCCGTGACCGCCCACAGTTCGCCTCCCGCCTTTCAAAGCGGGGTCATCTAATGTGAATCTGCATAGATAAACGTCGATGGCGAGAGCATCAGCCGAGCTGCTCAGGTCAGTCACGCCTGTCCGACCAGGCCTGTTAGCTGGCCATAAGCCGAGAAACAAACACCGTGGCGTTGGCGGGACGCCTTACACCGGCTCTACTGTCCTCGCTGTGGTCGTCAGTGGAGCCACTTATCTCAATCGCTGTGTTACCGTTCTGCTCCAACGGACGGTCCTTTGCACATGCACGCCATCCATCCTCTGCGGAACCAAGTAGTCGGATGGCCATCGCTCAAGAAATGCCAACTTGACTAAGGTACCTACCTAGCCACAAGTCCCCCTGGCTGGCCTGGCGGGATTGGGGGCTGGATGACCCGGACCGCTTTCCCCAGACCCACCCCTCCGAGTCGCGTAAGACTCCGGCCGTCATCGTCTGTCTCCCGAACACTGAACGGCTGAGTGGGGCACAGGAGGCAGCCCGACGTCAGGGCCGCTTGATTCCGCAAAGCCTGGTAGAAAATGGCAGTGATCCATGGATGTAGGCACGTGTGCGTACCGGGTCCCGAATGGAGATGACGAATCTCATAAGCATGCCCTGTTCGTGCGAGGTCAGGCGGATCTCTTGTGGCCTCTCGCTGTTTGGCCACTAGGTAAAGGCTGTGATGCACCGAGCGCCCAGAGTTATTGGCGATGAGGGCGGCTGTTAGGCTTCCCGTCAAGTGGGGCTTCTGGACCATGTCTGGCGGCTGCTTCGTCGCCTGATTGCATGAGAAGACGCCAGCTTCAGATCGAGTGAGTTGCTTTTCCGCTATCGGCTCAGCCAACTTCTTAGGTATAACCTACTACCAGATTGCGACGGCCAGGTCGAGACCTAAACTGGGTGAGGGTTAAGTCGTTTGCCGCAAGGCTAATCCGACCCTCACTCTCTAAGCTCTGGTAGCTTCCTGTGTCCGACGCCCAAAAATATAGACACTCAGATATACTCGTCTAGCTCAGGAGGTATTTGTTCTGGAGCAAAGATGGCCCCCTGTCCTGCCACAGTTCATCTTGTGTTCACAACCCGAGAGTCTCTGCATCAACCCCAGATTGGCTCGTGTAAGCCGCGACCCCTGTCCAACTGTGCCGGCGAAACAACGCTTGGCGTGCTCGCCAAACTGTCACCAGGGGTGGCCGCTCGTTTTTATGGGCGGGAGCGACTGTCGTTTCCGCGCGTCTTCCCAAAGACGGCAACCCTGGCGCAATCGAAAGTACATGCGCATGTACCGGTACCGGTACATACCAGACAAGATCGGTGCACTGTCACCACCTCACCCCGGCTATGCGGCGTGCCATCCAGCTCGGCACGCATTGCTGACAGGGCATCCGGGAAACCGTCGCTGTTGGATTGCGCTCTGGCGGGGTATTGCAACTCACATTCCAGCGCGGGTAGCTCGACCTCGATACCAAGTATCCGTAGCCGTACTCCGTCCATACCCCTGTAGCTTATTGTTCGGTAGCGTTTATGGCCGGGAGCATTTCCTCTTTTTTGCACTTCGACTTCCGCGTTGCCCGCTGCGGAACCATCAGTGAATTCAGCCACGGCAGGCCCACTTGCTCTCGAACCAGGGTCCCCTGCCAGCAGATCTCGCTGTTCCTCATCCAGTCTTCGCTCCCGCGGCGGGCGTCTGTGCGTTGCGACGCTTCGGCGGTATGCGGTACCATTTTCTTTTCGGGCGGCGCTTGTTTGGCTGGTGCACACTTCGACGGGCCTCTGATTACATCTCTCTCCCTTCCCTCTTCAGACCGTGGCCGCTCCTCGCTGCATCCTACTAGGGATACGAAGCCTCAAGAGACGGCCTCGCAAGAACCAAGGGTCGGTGCGCCGGTCTTGCGACAAACATCCGAGAAGCCTGTCGCCACTTGCTGGAGGAGGTACGAGTTATCATTCGCAGCACTGCGGCACCAGAATCTTGAAGCCAGCCTCTCGCCCCATTCCCGACAGGCGCAGCATAATCGCGCGTTAAAGAGGGCCAAGCGCCAGCACCCGGCAAACTCGAAGGCAAGGCTGTGTGCGGACTTTGGGTTCGATTAGCATTTGGCAACGACCGTCACAACATCGGTTGTATCTGGATTACCGGCACATCGCACACAACATCTCAACATATCTTGCCTCATTCCATTGCCGCGTGTGTAGCAGGCTGCCCAGGGACAAGGAACGGCAAATGCGTGCAGTTGCGGTTTACGTTTAGATCAGCGTGCTTCACTCACCGGCTGACGAGGAATTCCAGGTATATACCTGGACGTTTCAACCCCGTTACTCTCAGATTTTACGATTTTATCATCAACATCGTGAAAGGGATCACCAGTCTGTTGTTCCCACGGCAATTTCCCACGAGAGCAGCAGCAGCAGCAGGACGGCGGTTTGAGCAGCAGCGGCGGAGGGGAGATTGTGGTGGTTTGCTGTTTCGTTAATTCACTAGCGGGAGTTGCAGCTGTTTCCAGGCCGCTACCCGAACCCGGCCCTGCGTTTGCAACACACACCCGGCCCCGGGTTTGCGGTCGTTTGGATCCGCCTACATACGCAGGCCGCGGCTCAGCCTCCGCCATTCGGTTACGGACTCGTCAACTTCTCATTCAAAAAGGGCGCTCACGGCTCGAGGCGGGGAAAGCCGCATTCTCACCAGCGCCGAATCCAAAAAGACCCAAGACAAAACCAAAGCCACCCGACGCCAGTCTCCGAACAAATCCAGGGCTGGAAGTTGCGGACGCACGAGCGCCGGCCGCTCCCCACCTTCCTTCACTGGCGCATCGCAGCCGGCCCGGGTGCTCATCCTCCTGCAAGCCTGGTCACAATTTTTCTTTTCCTCGAGCAAAGCTCCTGAACCATCAGAAACGCCGCGGATCACTAAACCATTTACGCAAACAAGCGCTGAGGGAGGCGCGCTGTCGTTGCATGTCTCGCCGGTGCTTCGCCCGGGTTTCTGATTCCAAGTTGCTACCCCCACTGTCTTCAGCCATCTTAGTTATATTCCACGCCCAGGAAGCTCGTCTCCAGAAGCCGCCATCACTGCGCGACTCGACTTACATCAACCTAGCCTGTCGGCTCTCTTCGCCCACCGTACCCAACGCCTTGCAGCCGCAGAGCGGCCGCTTCGATTCTAGGCTCTACGGGAGGCTTCAGTCGGTGTCGGCTCTTTGAAGGGTTGCTTGGCTATCAGTGATTTTTCTACCCTTACTTCTCGCTATCCCTGTCACACGCTTTGCGGGCGGGGGCAGGAAGGCCTTGGGAAGATTATTGGAGTGGCGCCCGTATATGGAGATGGCTACGTTCAGGCCCATGAACGGCGCCTCGCCGAAGTCCGCCGAAGAAACCAACGGAACTGCAGACCTGGATCGGGTAGCGCGGCAGTCTATCAGTGCAGAACCAAGACCCGCTGAAGGGTACCCAAACCAAAGGGGTCGAGAGGATTGGGAGGCTAAGGAGGCCCGGAGCAGCACCAACCGCGAGAGCCTTCCATTTCCGGGCGCTGACACCTTTCACGAAGTCGAGAACTCACATAAGCGGAAGCGGTCAATCTCGGATTCCCCGAGAAGAGAACTCCCGCCGTCACCTCCTTCGAGGACGGAGAGGATGGAAGGGCCAGAGCGGACGGACAGAGCTGAGACCCATGGGCGACTCCGCCCTCCATCCGAACCACACGACAGGCAAAGTACGCCGCCAAGGGATTCTCATCGCGGAGGACAAGGAGATGAAGCTCGCGATGGCGGCGAGCATTGGCGTCCTCAGCAGGCCAGGGAGGAGCGCACCTCGAGCATTGAGTCCCCGTACTCGGCTATTCCGGTGTCAGCGCAGTCAGAAGAACCGGCGCTAGAATTGCTACAGAGAGCCATAAGCCAGGATGAAGGAGACCAGAGTCCAGATGGCGACGATCGGGCCATGTATTCCGGCCAGTACACGCCTGAGCCCCGCCGGGACGGCGTCGTCCAGTCGGACCCCAAGAAGCGCAAACGCAATTTCAGCAACCGGACCAAAACGGGATGCTTGACGTGCAGGAAGAGGAAGAAGAAATGCGATGAGCGAAAACCTGAATGTGAGTTTAGCCCGGCCAAAATCTTGTTTGTTATCTTCCCGGCGCCGACGCGCTTGTTTACACGCATGGCCGGGTTTGGGCCGCATCTGGCCTGTTCTGGCGGCTGACCACCTCCGCAGGTATGAACTGTTACAAGGGCGGGTTTGTTTGTGCCGGCTATCCCCCGCAGAGAGGTACCTGGGCCAATAAGCCTGAGAGCAAGGCGACGCAGGTCAACATTGAGTCGAAGGATCCGAACTATGTGCCCCCGGGTGCGTACGGAATGCCTCAGCAACCAGCCCCGTACAGCAGCAGCCAACAGTCTCTGCCTTGCCAGCAACCGAAGCGTGACTCCCTGCCATATAACCGCGGCCAACCCACGCTTCGGATCACGCCGCCTCAGGGTCGACCCTTGCAATCGGACGACGATAGGTTAACGGCATCGACAATGCCCAGCTCATCTGCCATCAGTCCGGACAACAAGCTCTCGGCCCTTTCAGGATACGCAACGTCGGCGACGCTAAACGTCTTCCCTACCCCCGTCAGCGCCGCTACCATGTCGGCCTTCTCGGACCGAACGCCCAAGGAGTATCAGCGGGTGCCGCCATTACATGATATCACGCGGACCGACCCGGACCACCAGCAGCCGCCGCCGCCTCCTCCTCCGCAGAGCACTACCCTAACACAACCCCCTTTCAGCAGTGCCCTACATGGCAGCAGGACATCCACTCCGGCGCCATCGTCGGCATTGTCCGCTCCAACCCCATCCGGAGGCGTGCAGGCGACGGCCCAGCTTGCGCTGTCCCACACGCAGTTCCCTTCCGACAGGCCGCGCCGCCAGAAGGAGGAGATGCTGAACGGCAGGCCCTACTATCCGTTCGACAAGGAGCTCGTGCTCGAGCGGGAGCGGTGCAATGCGGCTTGCTGGCGATTCAATAATTCGACCAACCCGAATCTGGGTGTCTCGCCCGCCGAGCGCGCACGTCTCTTCCGCGACATCCTCCATCCGCGCGAGGGTATCCAGCTGTCGCCCACCATGGTGTCGCCCGTGACCCACGCCGGACGCGTCGGCGAGAACGCCACGGTCGAAGCGCCCTTCAACTGCGACTACGGCTATAACATCCACATTGGCAACAATGTCTCGATCGGCCGCAACTGCCTTATCAACGATGTCTGCGAGGTCAGGATCGGAAACAACGTCATCATCAGCCCGAATGTCTGCATCTACACGGGCACCTGCAGCACCAACCCCCGGTACCGGAACGGGAACCAGGGCACGCAGTACGGCAAGCCCGTCATCATCGAGGACGACGTCTGGATTGCGGCCAACGTGGTCATCCTCCCTGGGGTTCGGATCGGGAAAGGCTCGACGGTGGGGGCGGGGTCGGTTGTTACGAAGGTACAGTCCTCCCAACGTCTCCTCATCCCGTCTTCCTTTGACTTTCTCATGAGGTGAGACGACAGAGCGAAAGCTGACTGGTTGATAATAGGATGTCGCCACTTGGAGCATCTACATGGGCCAGAAGGCCGGCCACCGCAGGGGCGTTAGCACCCTGCTTTCTTGAGCTCTTGCATTCTTCGCTCGAACTATCGTAATGTCTCTTTATTCCAGTTACTAGCTTATTTAGTATTACCATTTGCTTTTGACTCTCAGGGCTGGATTTCCCTCATACTTTTCCTACAATTTTTAGCGGCTGGTACTATACTGTACAGGTCTGTGATGAGCGCTATCCGAAGGGACCCCTATGATACCCAGTATTGTTTTGTATGCATGTATGACGAGGTCAGGACCTGGTTTTACGCTTGATATGTCGGGGCAGTAATTCTTGTTATGTTGACGCTTCTTCTGTTCTTCGCGAGGTTATTTGCAAGCGATAAGCGTTGGTGAGGATGCTGTGGGCGCGGCAACTTGATACACGACAGGAACCAATTCACTCACAGAAACTTGCTACTCTTCACGCGTGTCTACTTACCTACGGGATTCTGATACAGTACCAATCTGTTGTTGCCTGATGAAGTGATGCCCCTCTCCCGTTCTCACTCCAGAGCAAATTCTTAAGTTCGACTGGTGTTTACTGTTTACTGTTGATGTTTAATTAAGCTGTTGGGGGCGATCCGATCGCATCTGCGGCATGTGTGGCGGGTGGTCGATAGTTGGGCCGTTGGCTTACGGCGAGCAGGAGGGGGGGCTAAATGCATCGGGAACATACATACAATGTCATTCCTTCGTGTTGTTTGTTTGTCTGTTGCACGTTGCACCGGTGAGCCAGCAAGGGAAAGCATGAACGAACGACAGCGGCTGGATCTCACTCGGTAACGAGGTAGGTATAGGTATTTTGCCTCAGCAGTCCGGAGGGTTTTTCTACTTTGCTTCACCGCTTACTGTTGTGCATAGGAGGATTTGGCCGGGCCGGGATGTTTCTCCATCCGAGGGCGGTCACTCTTAGGGCCGGCTCGTACGAGTCGGTCGGCAGGGTGTGTGTGTGGTGTTGGGAGGGTTGGGATGCGGCGCGGCCTGACCCATTGGCTTGGCTGGGCCAAAACATGACCCGGGCCGGTCCTCGTGGATGGGGGGATTGCTGGAATAGCTTATGCTCAGGGGTTGATTCCTTCCGATGAGAAAAGTCTCACTTACAGGGTATGGCTGGACAGCTGTATGGCTCTTGTCGAGGTAAATGACTGCTAGGAGTGTGTTTCGTGTGGAGAGCCCCTGGCTATCATGACTACGTAACCCAGACTGCGGATTTGATAAGGCGTGAGGGCCATGGTGTTGAGGGGCATAAACGTGCGCGGCCGACATTACCGGGCTCCGGTTGGTAGGCCAGGCACGATGCCGCGGTGAGCACTTGTGTAACGCCATTCCGTACGATGCCCGATGCCGGCCGGTGGTTGCAATTAGCTTTAGGCAGCCTCGAAATAGCACCTCCCTGTATCGCTGCGGCGTGGAGCGGCACGGTTGCGGGGAACACTTCTCAGTCGAGTACACAGACGACTATCCAAGCTGCAGCGGGGTTACGGGCTGACGCCGACCTTCCCCCGTGCCTGATGCCCCGATAACTAATGGCTGCGGAGCTTGTTACAACCGCTTCCCGCTCATATCAGGTCATGCGCCTTGGTGGAGTCCAGCTGGGACGTGTTGGGAGGAGGGTGATTGATGGCTCGCCTACATGGGGATCGCTTCTGCCGCGCTGCCGTTGGTTCAGAGATACCGCTCACCGCGTACTGTGGTAACCTTTCCGCCCGAATGTACGATTGAAGAATCAGACACACACGCGATGGAGGGTGCCTGCCAGGGTTGAGATGTCCCGTCCCCCCGGTATCCTTTCGGCAAACTTCCCGCGGTCAAGTACAG
The DNA here is from genome assembly GCA_033296875.1 of Achaetomium macrosporum. Lineage (NCBI taxonomy): Eukaryota > Fungi > Ascomycota > Sordariomycetes > Sordariales > Chaetomiaceae > Achaetomium > Achaetomium macrosporum. The sequence continues at coordinate 48,316 of MU860051.1, forward strand.
GAATAGATGTCCCGGGCATGGCAGACAGTTTCCAAACTGTGTGCACTGCGAGGTTCCCAGCAGGCAGCGACTCAATCGCTTAATCGAGATCTCGTAAGTGAGCCAACAGCAGAGCAGAGTCCCAAGGATGTAGAGCAAGGCCCTGAGGCACTTGCAACCCTCTGGACACTGTTGGGGGCGGGAGGGTACTGTATCCTGCCAACAGGATTTCTAGAAAGACAGGGATCATAAGTTGTTGGTTGATCGTTGCGTCCGGCTTCAACTCACAACCCAAGCCCATCATTACTCAGGGGCTAGAGTCAGGTGTGAAGTAAGAACAGAGATTTGAGACGCCATGTGGACGTTTTGGAAGCGAGAAAGCCGTTGGTTGGTGACAACCATGGGTAATTCAATGCTCCGTAGCCACAATTGGTGGTGTTGTGTCGCATGTAATCATTCGAGCTCATGCTTGACCAGAGGCGAAGCGCTGAGCCGTCAGAGCTTGTCATTATGCAGTATGAGACCGCATACGGACTCCATTGAGCCAGAGTCAGCACCGAATCTCTACCCCACCCTTACTGACAGTCAAGTACTTGACCCCCTTATACGGCTTCACACCCTCTCCAAGGCCCCTACTCTTCCTCGGGTCAACGTGGATGCTCTCCACCTTGATCCCGCTCGCTAACCACCCCTTGACAGTGAAGCTGACCGAAGCCGAGCTGGGCATGAGAGTCTTATTCTGGGCAGCCCTCCGCTCGTCCCTGTCCCCTCCTCCAGTGTCCGGCACCATGCTGGTTGGTTTCGTAACAGGCGAAGCGCTCTGATAAGGCTCGTCATAAGAATAACCGTTGCTGCCGCCCGTACCGAATCCGAAGCCGGTTGGGTCGGAGTCCTCATCCTCCCCGTCCGTCATCTGCCCGACTACCGTACATCGTAGCGCAAACGAGGCCGTGCCCTGCGTTAGCTCCTTGTTGGAGATGGACCACTCCAGTGCCCGATCCCCCTGGTTGTAGTTGGCGTCACCTTTCGTTGGTCGAATCTCGGAAAGATTCCTCACTTCGGCAGGCAGCGGTACCGAGACACTGAGATCCTGCAAGGCAGGCGATGCCGGTGTTCCTGGATTCGGCCCCCCAAAACCTCTGGCACCACCCGGTCCACCTCCCCTGCCTGACGGTGCGGTCCCTGATGCGCCAAATGCCCTGTTCACTTGAAGCCTGACTTCGAAGTCCGACCCCGTCGGCCCAAGGCCGGTCTTGACCTCTACGGTGATAGGTAACTTAAGCGGGTTCGACCCCAGACTCGCCACTCTCCCGTCCGTAAACGGCATGAGGTCCACCTCGTACCCCGCAAGCGTAAACCGCCCGTCGGGCGGAATGAAGCTCAGCACGCCCGGTTGCTCCCGCCACCGCGCGAGCCGCACGCAGGGGTGGAAGACGGGAAGGTCGATGATGTTTTTCAGGTTGTGCTTCCCCGAGGTGCTGGTGAGGGTCATGAGGATATCGGGGACACCCGAGACCTTGGAGGTGAAGGCTATTGTGCCATTTGCGAAGGCCGCGAGAGGTCTGCCCGACGGCGCGAGTGTGACGGAGAGTGTTTCGATGACGTCGGCGTAGAGCTCGTTGGAGGTGTGCCGCACGTTGGCTCGCCGCCAGGGGAGGGCGGGTGTGTTGTTCTGGATGAGGGATGGCGCACTCGAGCTGTTGCCGAAACCGGTGCTGAAACCGGGTTTCCCGGTTTTCCTGGGGATGCGTTAGTGAATTGGTATCGCGTGATTGCCAGCGGTAAGTCGCTTTACGTGGGCAGGTTCAGATTCCCCAGCAGCTTGTCCATGAAGCCCTCCACCTCGACAAGATCCCGCAGCGCATTCGGTTCGGTGGTGCTGATAGTGCCGGCATCGCACATCTCGGTCAGCAGCTGGGCGACGACATCGTAGTTGGCCTCGATCTTGTGCGCCAGCAGCGGCGCACCGAGGAACTCCTCGAACGAATCGACGACGCGGTGGAGAAACTCGAGGACGAGCAGCGGCTCCACCTCGGACGAGGTGGTCAGGAGGAAGAGGAGGTTGGCATGGGCGAGACTGAAGACGAGCGTCGGCGGGTTGGTGTTGGGGAGGTAGACGAGGTTCGGCCGTGGGACGGGGTGCGCAAGGTAGAGGGGCAGCAGGTGATTTGCCGCCAGTGGCCGCGATGCATATGTATGCGACAGAACCAGGGCGCTGCAAAACCATTAGCCGCGGCTTTGATGGCGATGTTGAGAGAAGATAGCCTCACTTATGCTCGTCGTAGATGTGCAGCGCCTCGATGACGCCGTTCATGGTGTTCTTCCTTTTGCAGGTACTTATACAGTAAAGCCCCGTTGCAGCAGTTTTGTTTCGGGCTGCTTTCACAGTCCCGAAACACTGACGCAATGAGCGAGCTGGCAGCGATGCTGGACCCGACCCCGGCCATGGTGGGGCACTGACTCGCCCGACCGGTGGGTCTTCTGCAACCACTGGCAAATTCTCGGCCTTCCCAGACCACTCTCATCCACATCAAAGCTGTGAATTGAACGGATCAGATGAGATAGGGATTGATTCACGTCGCTCAACCTGCCAACGCCTACCATGGCAAAGGATATGTCTCTCCAGGCTCTTGACCGGCCGGAGAAGCTCCAGGATTTGCTCAAGGAAGACCGCGGAGACGACTGCCTGCCGTGCAAAATCGTCGGTAAGTTTTGGGTTTTGGAAGTATCCCAGCTCACTCTGAAGGGAAGCTGAGAGTACATCTCCGAATGCAGGTGGCGGCGCCTTTCTCGGACTTGCAGCCTACAGCTACATCTCCGGCCAGTCTCAGCTCGAGCAACAGAGGGCAAAGATCCTGGCCAGCGGTTCGAGGTTCGGCATGCGCAGCAGGAGTCTGGCAATCACGGGCATCTCACTCGGCCTCGCCTGGCTCGGCATCTGGAGGCTGGCCAAATAATCCAATCAGTCCGGAGTCGATTGGAAATTCGACGGACTATCCCCGCTTAGTGCTACCAGCGATGGAAGCGTAGCAACCGTGAGCTGGCCTAACTTGTCTCTCCGGGGCCTAACCATTCGGGGCCTGAGAGTCACCCAGCTCACGGTCAATTGTCACGAGGAAGGGCGGAGGGGACGATGCTACGATTCTGGTGACCTCCATGGTTGCTGGAAGAAGGGAGGATGACCGAGAGAAAGGGCTCGGCTAATGTATGTATGTATGTGTCAATACCCCCCATACTTCATTTTCTGTCCATCTTCAGACCGTCTCCGGGCCCGGACACCAGCCGCGCATTGGAATACCAAGGATTTGTTCGCTACGGTTAACATGGCATCCTCAACCCAACTTGGAGTTCTCTGGCTTGCATCATCACAGTTCATTCCCATCGAGAGGGCGGGCCCTACAGACGAGAGCAGTCACGCAAGACACATCACAGAATATACTCAACGCCGTATATATACCTAAGAGACGGCTACGTCAGAAGGGAAACTCGGTAGCATGCGCGCGACCATTTGTACAGCACCCGCCCGCCGGCTTTGTTCAATCTCTTCCGTCCCCCTCTCAGCACAGCAACCGGGCTGACTTTTTTCCTTGCCTTCGACTCAGATTTAGAAGGCCGGCTTGGCGTTCTTGAGCAGCATTTCAAAGTAGGCCTGGTTCCACTGGCCGGCCTCGGGGCTGGGCTTGAAGGCGTCCTCCTTGCCGCAGAAGCTGTCGTAGCGGGTGGCCGAGCTGTCGCTCGTGCCGTCGCTCTCGCCGCCGGGCTTGACCCACACGAAAGCATCGGCGAGCTCGAGACCCGTGTTGGCGGTAGGGCGGACGCCGAAGCCGGCGCCGTTGACATTGCACCAGTTGCCCCACTCCTTGCGTAGGCCCTGCACAGCGTTGCGGCCCGTGTCGACGATGGCGTGGTTGGGCATGCCGGCGTCCCGGAGGTAGCGGCCGAAGGTGCTGACGTACGTCTTCTCGTTCTGACACGAGTTGTACTTGGCGTCGGACGCCTTGGAGAACTCGCCCGGCTCGAGGTCCCAGGCGTTCCACCCGGCCACGTTGGTCGAGAATCCACGGAACTGCTTGGGCGAGCCGGCGGCCTTGTAGGCCTTGGCGAGCTCCTCAGCGCCAGGCTTGAGGTTGGCATCCCACCCCAACCACCCACCGTGTCCGGCGTCAAGGTACATGACGACGTTGGGGAGGTTGAGGCTCCTGAGCGCGTATGCCACGCCGTCGCGGTAGCCGGAGGCGCTCTGTTGGCAGGTGGACAGGTCGGAGTTGGTGACCAGGTTGGGCAGCGAGTCGGGCTCGATGACCAGCGCAAAGGCTGTGTTGGGGTGCGCCTTGATGATCGAGACGATCTCTGCATCCCGTGTCAGACTCGTTCCTCTTTTGTCTTGAAGTGGGGCGGAAGGCACTCACTGTCGATGTACTCGGTCTTGTACCGATTGAGCTCGCCGGCCTTGAGCTCGCCGTTGGAGGCCTTGGCGGCGCAGTCACGGCCGGGAAGGTCGTAGATGACGAGACCCAGGATGTGATCGCAGGGCACGTCCGCGAGCGCGGGCTCCAACTTGGCAATGTTCGCGATCGAGTCGAGCCACAGGAAGCTACCGACGTTGGCAACCTTGGCGGCGGCCGCCGCGAGGCTCGAGTCCGAAATCTGCTGCACGGCAGCCTCGACCTCTGCGCGGTAGAAGCTGTTGGGGTGCAGCGTGTACTTCTTCCAGACGTTGGTGCTGGCATCCAGCGTGACGGCAGACGAGCAGCCCGAAGACGCTTGGCGTGGCTTCTGGGGAGTCGTGGGCGAGGGGGCGGCCATGGCCGCGGCGGCAAACGCCGCCAGCACGGCGGACTGCGAGACCTTCATGCTGGGCAAGATCACCTTTCACAACTGCTGTTCGAGATGCAGTGCCTGGTCGAGCGATCTTCCTTCCCGCCAACCGAGGGAGGCTGGCTTGTCTTTATACCGGGGATGAGCGCCACTTGGCGCTGCAGTGTTCCCCTGACAAGGCCCGGAGTCAGGGGACCCGGACACAGCAATCTTGGGCCATCGCGGTGTTGCCTTCTAGGTCGCTCTGGAGCTTGAGCTCTGCAATCAGGAAGAGAGGCCCGGTGGTGGCGAGAGGCTCGGCTTGGACCCTCCGAAGAATGCCTCAGCCGCGCCGAGCAGGCGCCGGCGGGATATGGGGTGCGGGGCTGCTGACGAGTGCCGATCACAGCGAGTGGACGACGTGCAAGATCCCATCTCGCCCTTCATATCGAGCTTCATTTGCGCTCAGGCGATGGCCGGCGGCCCGGCTTGGGATTGGTGAAAGGGTCACGGGTGCCTCGACTGCGGTTTGCAACGGAAGTGTGGGGAATGGGGAAGCTGTTCCTGGCAGTCTGGGGTATCATCCCACCTTCATGCATGTCCTTCCACGTCCTATTTGGTCAACCTCGGGGTCAGAAGGCTTGTGGTTCTTGCCTTTGCAACCGCAATATCCAAGATGTGGGGAAAGCTCGCCATGCTGATCAACGGGTAACGGTCCGCCAAACGGAACGGCGGTGATGTTGATGAGAGGATATGCGGACACGGAGCAGTAGAACCCCGTCTTGTTGTAGCAGGTGAACACACGCTCGGTGGCAACCTCAACTGAACACGGCAGATCGACTTCGGAAGGGCTGTTTTCCTTCAACAGGCCGCCGACTCACTCTGATCCGGAACATTTTCATCTAGACATGCATAGCCAATTTTCTGCAGGGCTCATGATCTCTTCACACCACGATCTGGAACCATGGAGTCAGGACCTCATAGAGCTCATCAAGTGAAATGCGGGGCCTCTACAATGCAGCCATACATGCTGCTGCCTCCTTTTTCAACCGTTCCATCCCGGCTGCAGCACCGCGCCAAGCGGCAGTTGATGGCTAAAATACACCGTCATCTGAAACTGCGCTTGATTGTCTGCAGGGCATGTAGAGTGCGCCTATTAAGCCGCATATTATTACCCGGGGTGGCGTGCTCGATGCCGATCACTTCTACAGAGTACAACTCCGACTGCTCAGTCGCCCAGTACGGCGGCTTTTTGGTTTTTTCGGTTTTGGCTAAAGCCTCCGGAGGCTTCTCGGCACGGAGCAGTGACCGAGAAACACAAAATAGGACGAAAACCGAAACCCCCTGTACGTGACCTGTGTTAAATCCCGACGAAATCGGGACGTCGGTGTCGAGTCTCTAGGGGACAGACGTGGCCCAGAACTGACTTGGTATGGAAGGTCGGTAATCGATGCCGTGATTACGCTGCTCCCGGGCTTGTATTTCGTTCGTTTATATTCCGTTCGTCTGTGTTTCGAGCTCGGATCAAGTCTGGAGGAGCTCCGGGAAAGGTTGTGTTGGGTGCTGTTGTGTCTAAAGTCCAACCTCACGACTACGGTCAACCAATGGCCCGCGGGTTCGATGTGGTGCATCGAAGCGAATGAGATCGTCTAAAACAAACTAACGGTGGCATCATCACAACCATCTCACCCAAGCTGTTTGAATTTGTATTCAGGGGCAGAACAACAGAGGCAGCATATCGATAACTTGCTCCTTAGCGCTCAATAGTAAGACGTAATAGAGGGTATAAGTGCAATCGGCTTGACTTGGTGGTGACCCCCTAATAATGACAATGTGGGCGAGAAGGAACCGTTCGAATTATATGCTAGCGATGTTTTAATCTGAGGTAACTTTCGACAGATGATAGATGATATTGGGACTTCAACCCCGAATAACGTTACGACTAGCTACCCCTGACAACTATGCCATTGATGGCAGCCTATATCTGGCAGCTCACGATTATCCTCGGTGGGCCTGGCTTCTGATCTGAGTCTAGACCAGCCTTCCCAGGATAGCAACTCGCGAATACCTCGTAAAGGCGAAGCTGAGACGAAATACGGACTCCGCTCCCTCCCTTCCAACGTAACCATACAGAAATCTTGGGGACAGTCAACAAGGCCGGCGGCCGCGCAGCTAGTTCGTCGATCGACGGGTGATGGGAATAGATAATCTCATTCGCGGCCCTGATGTTGCCAGCAATCCGGTCCTGGCGGCCCATTTGGCACGCCGTCTCAGCAACCATATAGGACACTACTATGAAGTCGTCTATGGCACCATTTTGAAGTAACTACCCGATGTTGTCAAGCAGGCACGATAGAAATCAATAATTATAGCACTAGACCACGCGGATATGAAAAATTATCCTCGGGAACGACAAAAACTCGCGCGACTCTCGAGAGTGCGCAGACGTGAAATTCGGATTTGGATGATTGCTATTGTCAACAAGAAGAAGAACAAATGAGGAAAGGCTTGAAAAGGGCTGAGATGAAATAAAAGAAGGAAGGAAAGAGGGGAACGGACATAAGATGATAAGAAGGGAAGATGAAAGAGTACCCATAACTTCAAGGAAACGTAGGGTATGGGTAGTGTCGATTTGGAGAGTACTCCTAGTAGCCTTCTGTAGAACACTGATGTCGAAAGGGTTCAACAAGCGAGTCGGTCGCACGATCTGCTCGACACGGCTCGTAACGATATTACGAACAGGTCCAAGGGGAGAAGAAGATGAATTTCATATCCAAAACGTTGGACCCAAGCACATGTGCCTGCCCGTGTCATCGCTATTCTGAACTGACAAGTATCAATTCGACTTTGCCATCTACTTCTACATTACCTCAGGCGGTTGGGAGTGTGTGTAAACTCGTGAAGTGCCTTCGGAAACTTCAAGTCGCGGAGTGCAGACTGCAAACTGCAGAGCTGCATTGAGAACGAGGAAGCCCCACTTGAGCTCTTCCCGTATCTGCCGCTTCTCACCGCCTACGCACAAAGCCCTCCCCACCAGCACCAAAAATCAAGGGAAATTTTGCGACCTTCGAATTCTTGAACCATCGCCCAACGAACTTCCCATCGACTCAGATTCTGTCGACAATCCACGAGTCACCGTCACGATGGGTACGTAACCAGGCCTCCACGAAGCCTTTGTGTGCGAGTGGACGAGATTCTGAAATATGTTTCTCGTCTGCGAACCATGGCATTTCTGCTCCCGGTCGAGAATTCGTCTTCGTCGCTCTGCCGTTGGCTCTCGCATCGCGAGACTGCCCGGGCAAGCTTCGAGATGATGCATCGCTGGTCGAAGCGCGCCAATTTGAGCATACCGGGACCTAAAGGCTGACCGGAGTCCTTGTCGGAAAATAGGTATCGATCTGCGGAAGCACCACAAGCGGTCCACGCACCGCAAGGCGCCCAAGAGCGACAACGTTTACCTGAAGCTCTTGGTGAAGCTTTACCGCTTCCTGGCCCGTAAGTCCTGCTCCGACTCCGAGGTTGAGTCGTGGAACTTGCTGTTTGCCTAACAACCCCACCCGCAGGCCGCACTGATGCTCCCTTCAACAAGGTGGTCCTGCGCCGCCTGTTCATGAGCCGCATCAACCGCCCTCCCATCTCGCTGTCCCGCATCGCGTCCAACCTCAAGAACGGCAACGAGAAGAAGACGGTCGTCGTCGTCGGCACTGTCACCGATGACAACCGTCTGCTGACCGTCCCCAAGATGACGGTCGCCGCTCTCCGCGTCACCGCGACCGCCCGTGCCCGCATCACCGCTGCCGGCGGCCAGGTCATGACCCTCGACCAGCTGGCCCTCGAAAAGCCGACTGGTGCCAACACCCTCCTGCTCCGCGGCCCCAAGAACGCCCGTGAGGCCGTCAAGCACTTCGGCTTCGGTCCCCACAAGCACAAGGTTCGTCTGCTTCACGCTAAGAAATCAACATGTAGAACAGCACTGACCCCAGAAACAGAAGCCCTATGTCCGCTCCAAGGGCCGCAAGTTCGAGCGTGCCCGTGGTCGCAGGAGGTCGCGTGGCTTCAAGGTCTAAAGCGGTGGATACCGATACCCTATGGAGTTTGGGGCGCGGCGTGGGGCTCTTGGTCGTTGCATGGCAAATGGGTTTGGGGCTTGTGGTTTCCGGGCTTGTCATGGTCTGCTGCCTGCCGAGGGCAGCATATGGCACTCAAAAGTCTTTTCTCTATTTAACGGGCATGAGGAATCGACTGGGTGGCGCTTTGCTAATGCCACGACTATGAATGACAACGCCATTGGGCCCTGCTGCGACGTATGCAAGCTTGCCTGTATATGTGTGAATTACTGTACAGATGTGATGTGAGTACTTTATGTACCCGGGTTACAACTGTTGATACAACAAGGGCGCTGGTTTTCTTTGCCCGCGAATCTGTCCATCATTGGCCCTCGATATCTCCCAACGTCACGTCTCTTTTCCTCTTGAGCGCCACGAAGAACGCCTCTCTCGACTCCTGCACTCCCAATGAGCTTTTAACGGATGGGATCTCGAAAACACAGACGACTTACGCTTCGTGACGACTCCGGTTTCTCCCGGTGCACCCTGGCAAACATCTTCTTGAGCAGGTTCTCAAATGCCTTGTCCTCGGCACCCTGATAGAACTTGCACACGAAGTGGCCCCCGGGCTTGAGCGTGTCCGATGCGAAGGACAGTGCGGCGTGGCAGAGGTCCTGGTTCGCCGTTTCAGTCCCAGGAACAATAAGTCTGCATCTGGGGAAAGGACGGGAAGAGAGAACCTACCATGCTCCCTGCGTGGTCCTTGAAGGCGATGCCGCTCGTGTTCATCATCCTGATATGCGGGTTACTCAAACTGTTGACCGAGAAGCCGTGGGTCTGGGGCCAGGGTGCTGACATGTCGCTGAGGACAACCTGCATCCGGGGAAGGGTGGTTATCCGGGCGTGTTAGCCATTTTCAGTCCCATGTTTGACTATTGCGGCGGGTTGACTTGGCTCAGGTGGTGGGAGTTGGAATCGGTCTTGAACGCACGTCTACCAACCGGAGGTTTGGCTTTTCTCCTTCTCCGTCGGAGCCTGCTTCGTCTGGTGATGGCGATGGCGGTGGGCCAGGACGCTCGGCATCGCTCTCCCGCGCCGCCATCCGTTCCATCTCGATATAACTCGGCCGATCGGCAACTTCATCCGCCTTATCCGCCCCTCCCCCTTGCTCCCCCTCCATCCCCTTCTTACCCTCCGCCTTCCTGGCTGCCGCCTTAGTTGCCAACCTCCGCTTCTCCCCCTCCAGAAGGAACTGCTTCACCATCCCCTGCACCCCGGGACTCAGGAAATTACCCTGAATCGTACTCACGCCCCGCGGCGGCTGTGCGGGGATGATGTCGATCCCCACGACCCTCCCGTTCGGCGCGGTGCGGTCCAGCGCAACCTGTGACCAGCTGCCGGGGGCAAAGCCGAGGTCGACGATCACCTGGCCCTTGCCCCGCCGGAAGAGATGATACTTGGAGTCGAGCTCGAAGAGCTTGAAGGCGGCGCGCGACTTGAGGCCCTGCACGCGGGCCGAGCGGGCGAAGTGGTCGCTGCCTTGGCGGAGTTTCCAGCGGGAGGAGGCGGAGGAGGAGAGGCGGGCGGGGACGGTTGGTATCAGGACTGAGAGTGATATCCTTGGTCTCGGCCTTTGCTTATGGGTAAGGAGGGGGAGGAATGATAAAGGTGTGGATGAGTTAGCTGCCAGACGCGTGCTTGACAGGTGCCCCGTGACGGGGACAGCCAGACGGAATGGCGTCCGGGTCCATTGCGCCTGCATATGTGCGAGTGATTGATGTCCTAGTTCATGAGGTAGAAGATGACAAGAATCCGTATTTCAGAGATTCTATGGCGGAAGAGGAAAGGGGTTGGGATGACGACCTTATGAGGTTGTAAATGTGAATTGGGAGGTTTGAGATCGATTGTTGCATCATCGCCGTCTGTTAATTGCAACGTTCCGGAGAATGCATGCTTGGCATGCCAATCTGAGAGATAAAATGCACCAGAGGGAATACGATAAGTCCGTTAAGCACATACCCCCCTTAAGCTGAGAGATAGCCAACAGACCTCGAGACAGCTCAAAGTCGGTGATATCATGAACTGAAAATACATTGCTCATATCTTCGTTGTGAAGACCTAGGTTGGTTTGTTATGGATATCAACGTAACCAGTCCACTGGATAGAATCGGAGTCTAGCAGGTGCGTCTCTACTACTACCTGGGTCTGGCAAAGAAGTCCAAACAAAGCGAGATTCACCTCCCTGATTCCTGGCCCCTGCCTACCTTACAGCTTTTATCAAGCCAATGTCTGTCCGAGACAGATCATGTGGCAGTGACTCGAGGAGTCGAGAGTACACCACAGACGACTGCCTTCGCCTCTACAAAGATATCCAGCAACGGTCAACTCAAGGTCCGGGGTAATCACTCGCACAGAGTAAGCATGGAACAAATTAGTATCCCATTTAACCATCGATGCCATAAACCAACAATCTAACGCCAAACCACAAGACCCCCTAACCCAGACACGGACCCAATAACGAAAGCGACCCAGAAACGCCAGAATATGCCTCCTCCCGTCCTCATCTGCATCCAACGTTGCCGCTGGCACCAGATATCCTACATCCCATAGCCCAACACCACCACCCTCCTCAATGTCCGAGCTACTCCTATGCCAAAAAGCTAGCTGCAACGCCCCGCCTATCCCTCTTCAAAGGCGAGAACTCCTTTTTCGCAAAAGCATTCTTGACCGCCCCAACCCGACCAGCCGCCTTGCCCATTGCTTTCATCCCTCCGGCTCCCGCAGCAGCAGCAACAGCAGCAGAACCGCCAAGCCCAACCTTGGCAGCCGGCCGCTTGACAGCAGCAGATTTCACCTTCTCGACCTCGTCCTCGTCTGCGTCGAACAGCGTCGTGGAATTCGCCCCGAGCAGCTTGCGCCTCTTTTTCTTGGGTTCTGCCGCCGCCACTGTTGTTGTAGTTGTTGTCGTCGTCGATATGCTGGTGCTAGCAGTCCTGGTCGCCGAGCCGGTGCTGCTTATGGAGCGGTTCTCTTGGTCTTGGTGGGTGCTGTCGTCGTCTGGTTCCTCCGCGACCTTTTCCAACGTGGGCTCGATGCGCGGGGCTTTGCGGTTCCGGGCGGTCAGGTTCTTCTTGGACGCCGAGGAATCGGTGAGGGGGATTTTCCTCGGTCTGCCGCGGGGCTTCTTCTCTTTCTCTACAAGTTTAGCGGCGGCGGGCTTGGTAGCTGACGGTTCGGCTGCTGGCTCTTCGGCGGTTGGCTTTGACTCGTTGGGAGCAGGTGTGGTGGCGTCTTCGGCACCACGGAACTGGACTGGTGCGGCGCTTGGCGTGCCGTCGTCACCTGCCGGCTTGGAAGCCGGGTCGTCCGGGTTGAGAGTCTTGTTGAGGAAGGGAGTGATGGAGAACTCGGACTTGCCGCCAACCATGGACAGGTCGAAGCCTCTCTTCTTAAGAGGGCGCTTCGGCCGGTCATCCATGTTGCCCGGAGTAGAAAGAACCTTGTCTTCCATGCTCATCTCGTCCGCGGACCGCTTCTTTGCATTCGCCTTCACACCCGCGTTCTTGAGCGGAACCGTGGTTGTCAAGACACTGGGCATCTTGACGGTCCGCTCCTGCGCCTTCTCCAGCTCAGCTCGACACCTCTTGAGCTCCTCTTGCGCCTCGCGGAATTTGCTCCGTAACCTATCCACCTTGTCGGCCATTGCCTGCTGTCGCTCCTCCGCGTCAAGTTGAGCCTGCTCGTTCTCCTTCCGCAACTTTTCCTGGGCCTTCTTCTCCTCTGACAAGGCCTTACGAGCTTCGGCAAGCTCCTCCCGGAGTCGTGCGAGATCTTCCTCTGCAGCTGATGCCTCAGCGGTTTGACCCTTCGCTTGCCGCTGCTCTGCGCGCTTCTCCGCCTCAAGGGGCTTCTCAGCTTCCTCCAGGTTTCGTCTGAGCTGTTCCATCTCTTTCTGCATCTCTGATGTGGCGCTAGCCTGCTTCTTCACTAGCTGCTCAGCCTTATGCTTTTCAGCGGCAAGGTTCTTCTCAGCCGTCGCCAGCTGTTCCCGAAGGGATTGCAGTTCTTCGGCCTCCGAGTTCTGTTCCTCCAGCATCTTCAGGTGATTTTCGGCAGTCCGCTTTCCTTTCTCCACCTCCTTTTCTAGGTCGCGAACTTGTTTGCGAAGTTCCTCCACGGCCTGATCCGCGGCCTGCTTCTCGCGTTCTTGTCTATCTGCTACCTTTTGGGCCACCCGCTTCTCGTTGGCAAGCTCGACTTCCAGCGCGTTGAGCTGGCGTTCGAGAGCCAGTTTCTCGGCGAGGACATCCTTCTGGTGCTCCAGTTGCGATCGTAGGTGTTCCAGCTCGGGCTTAAGAACGGCAACCTCTCGTGATAAGGCGAGCTTTTGGGATAGGATCTTTGCAGAATCCTGTGATACTGCGCTAAATGCTGCGAGTTCCTCCTGTGGTTACCGTCGTCAGATGCAGGCCCGCAATCATTGGTTATGGTGATGTTACCTTCAGGTTGGCGATTTCCCGAGACTGTGTCAGCATGAGCTTATCCTGCCTGCGGGACTTATCCTGGGCATTCTGCAGCTGGCTGCGAGCATCGTCGACTTGGTCTAGAAGTTCCTTGATTCGGGCGTCTCTTTGTGCGAGTTGCTCCTTCAAGCCCGAGGCCTCGTCCCGGAGGATCAGGTTCCGAACCTTCAATCGCCGGGCTTCCTCGTCCTTAATGATGAGATCGCCCTCGTGGATGGTATGCCGGTATCTCATCTCGAGGTCGTGCAGGACTTCGGTTCGCTGCATATGGCTTTATGTTAGAAGATTGCTTCCGCGATACCCGTCAAGTCCGAGCTATACGCACTTTTTCAGAGTCCATGTTTACACATTGCGACGCGCTTTTGGGACGCATAAGGATGAAAACAGTGGCGAGGGAGGGGAATAAAAACACTAGATGCAGCAATCGGCAAGATTAATGATGACCAGTAGATTGAGAGAGTTGTTGAAGGGTTAGCAGATGGGAAGCGACGGATGGCATGAGGAGCTGAAGTGGATGAAGAGGAATGCATCATCAGACTTGCTTTTTGAAGTAAACAATCTTCCAAAATAGGGTTAGTGTTATTGAACCCCACTGTGCCATCCTGGCGCCTTTGTCGGTCCGGCAATGCCAAGCGACAGGGGTTATAGCCAGCTGGAGCTCAACGCTCACTGTCGCTGACGTGGAGGACACCGTGTGAAGCAGTTCCAGAAGCTGCATCCAGCTGCCCGCCAAGCCTCACCACCTGCGAGCGACGACGACAACAACCGCCTCGACGGTGGCCCGCGCAGGAACAATTGATTGGCCGTCGGCGCCATTTCACTCTTTCAACCATCCGCCGCCATTTCTATTCGGAAGCCCGAAAGGAAGACACAATGCGCCTCCTCACAACCCTCCTCTCCCTCACGCTCCTGGGGGCTCCCGGGTCGCTGGCCGCTAAGAAGTCCGCCGAGGAGCGCTTCCAGCTCTACCACAGCAAGGCCCTGTCGTCGGCGCCCGTCAAACTCGGCGACTCCGCCTACAGGGAGCTCACCAGCACGCCGCGCGATTACACGGTTGCGGTGCTGCTGACAGCCATGGACTCGCGGTACGGGTGCCAGCTGTGCCGGGAGTTCCAGCCCGAGTGGGAGCTGCTGGCGCGCAGCTGGACGAATGGAGATAAGCAGGGCGAGTCGAGGACGGTGTTTGGCACGCTGGATTTCACTGATGGCAGGGATGTCTTTATGAGCGTAAGGAGACTCGCCTACCTGTTTCAAGAGAGTTGATGCGGAAGAGTTGGCTAACGGTTGGGGGATAACAGTTGGGGTTGCAAACAGCTCCTGTCCTGATGCTGTTCCCGCCTACGGTCGGCCCTCATGCTGCTGTCTCATCCGATCCGATCCGATATGACTTTACGAGCGGGTAAGAACGCGACATACCACCTAGCCTAGTCTGACGGAGGCTCACATGTATGTGCTACAGAGCCCAAGCCGCGGAGCAAGTCCACAGCTGGATCGCCCGCCACCTTCCCGACCGCCCGCACCCCCCAATCAAGCGACCGATCAACTGGATGCGGTGGATCTCGACATTCGTCGTCCTGTCTGGCGGCCTTACCGCATCATACGTAGCCTGGCCCTATGTCCTGCCTGTCATCCAGAACCGCACCGTCTGGGCTGCCGTCACTCTAATCTCGATTCTGCTCTTCACTAGTGGCCACATGTTCAACCACATCAGGAACGTCCCATATGTCGCCGGCGATGGGCGCGGCGGAATTAGCTATTTTGCAAACGGTTTTCAGAACCAATACGGTCTAGAGACGCAGATCGTGGCTGCGATGTGTAAGTTCCTCTCACACGTCTATCCTTTTTTGACTCCCCTCCTGTATCCTTCTAACCCCAACACAGATGGCGTTCTCGCTCTTTCCGGCATTTCCCTGGCCATCAAAGTTCCGCGTATGAGCGACCCCAAGACGCAGGGCGTAGCTCTTCTCGCGTGGGGCGGTATCCTCTTCGTGGTATACAGTCTCCTCCTCAGCATTTTCCGTCAGAAGAACCCGGGTTATCCCTTTTCCCTGCCACCTTTCATGTAAGCTGAAGGCTGGATACGGCGATGCTGGCCGATGGCCCCATTCAGTTGTTCAGACGTTTATGGAACCGAGAGTCTGCGCAATGAAAGCGATCTTGACTCTTCATGTACAATTAAAGTTATTAGGGGCGTCTCAAGAGGAACGAAAAGTTAAGCTGGGCATATCAATCCTTGAGCATCCTCGCTGCTGAGGGTTAGTGATGATGCATACCGGGGGCGACAAGCGAAACTCACGTCTGAAGTCAACATCAGCGCAACAACGGTTCCTCTTCAAGTTCCGGTTTCAGGCTGACGAGGAAGTCGCGGCAGATCTCAAAGCTTAGCCAGCTTGACGCCATACTCGGCGCCACCTTGAGAAGATTAGGGATGATCCCCTTGTAAAGACCCTTGATGCCTTCTTGGGCGATGATGACTCGGACAGCGTCTGAGAGGGACTTGTATTGGTAACCCATGCCGGACATGGTGTTGATTTGGAATCGGCGCCGCAGGACGTCACTGCTCATAAGTCAGCATCCGCGGAGTCATGATCTGCCGCTGTAAAACTCACAATGGATATGTGCATGTCTGCGCAACGGCGCCAGAGATAGCACCGGCGGCTAGCTTCCGCACGGCGCTGGGATTTTGCTCGCCGTCTAATGTCAGGTATTGCCTGACAAACTCGTATGTCATGAAGTTCAGGCCGACCTATGACCCTGATTAGCGCAGTACCTTCACGATCTCAGATTGACAACATACATATGGCGCAACGCCAGCCACTGTTGGGACTATCCCCCTGTACAAGGCCATGAAGCCCCCCTCAGTCTTGTACATCATCACCATGGTCTGCCACATGCCGGGCAGCTTCTTGGGTTTCTCGCCGAGTTCCGCGAATGATGCTGACTGAATCGAGAGCCGCGTGCGTACGATGTCGAGCGGGTACGTGAAGGTAACGGACGTGATACCGGCGAGTCCGCCGCATGTCAAGCGCGAGACCGGTGTGAGACTGTCCCCCGGGTGCCGCTCAAAGAAGTGCTGGATCCAGTCAGCAACCGAACCGCCAGTGAACCCACGCCTTAAAATTAACATACCCTCTTGTAGAAATTGTAGCTCCCAAACTGCACCGCGGAGTACGGCACGATCCGTATACAATTCGTGCCATTACCCCTCATGAACCCGCGCCAGCCCTCCTCTCTCCACATCTTGGCCAGCGCCTTCCCAACACTGAGCTGGTACGCCTCGCGGCCCGCACTCTGGACTTGGAAGAGAATCTTGAGCCGTTCGAGCGGCGACACCACGGTGCGCGAAACGGCGCCCGCCACGCCACCGGCGCAAAACGCGGCTACCACGGGCTCAGAGATGGCGGCGCGGAACTGGTCGACGGGGCTAAGCTTCTCGGATGGTGGTGGTAGCGGGGTCGAGGTGGTGAGCTCGGGTTTGGGCTCGGGTCCTTCATTGGACCTGGCAGACTGGGCCTGGGATAACGAGAAGGGTCAATGTCTGCAAGCTATCCATGGTACAGAGTGGTATCTCCTTTGGTAGGGAAGGAAGATGGATGGTGCGGCAAGCTTTGTGCTGGTGGGGAAAGGGAATACATACAGCCGACATAATGAGGGATGGCCGCAGAGATTCCGGACGAAGCTCGAGTAAAGGTGCGGCGGTTGGCGCTGAGTCTGTGGTAGTCGGGAAAGAAACGAGCGAGCGATCTCAGATCAAGAGCGGCGATGGCGAGGTGCGATATGGTGCGCGCAGACCGCAGATGTTGAGGGTGACACCACGTAATCGCCTTGTCCAAGCTAGGGGCGTTTGTAAACAAGAGAGATTCGAGGCAGCATACAGGAAAGCAGAGCGAAGAGTAGGTTTTTAAGCTAGTGTTATGGCTGGGGCTTCGACATCTCGGATGAAAGAGCCGCTTTCGGGTCCTCGAGGCTCATAGGTGGTGCGTAGTGTCTGGTTTAAAAACAGAGAAGCGCTCGGGTGTTTGAGTCAGCGTCGCCTGGATTTTCGGGCGCAACCGCACGGTGATGACGACGGAGAACGCGCGGCAATGTCGATTTTGAGATGCTGTGTAGGAAATGTTGAGATGGACGATATGAAGGAGGGTAGGAGTGGCGGTTGGCTGGACCGCTATGGCCACGCCCCGGACGGAATGACGAAAAAACCAGACAAGACGCGCCAAGCCAAAGTGGATGCAGGGCGGTCAGTTGCTCGGTACGAGTGCCCTCGCAGTGACACTTGTTCCCTTTGAACCAAGGCAATGGTTGGACACGTTTGAGGTTCCTTGAGTAGTGAAGCAATGGCTATTGGATGCCCTGAGTCCTTTCACTCGACTCAGATGCAGTCCAGTTGTCACGCCTTTGGGCCCCTAGAGTAGGGCTGAGATCACGCTTACATGTATTCCGTACATGTACATACATGCCGATGACGAGCCATGATCAGCAGCGGAAAGCGGGCTAAAGTTAGCCGCAGCACTGAGCACTCAGCTTCGTCAGACTCCTGAAACGCTGTGCCATGTGAGTTGTTGGTTGACAACAAACTTGAACCAAGGGGTATCACGTGTACGGGTGCATGGGATGAGGGTACGTCCCATGTATTCGCAATGTTCAATACTCAACATTACACCGCGCCGTCATCGCAATGGCAAGTTGATGTGTACTATTCCTCATGCCAACTCCCACTGTTCCTTCATCCTCATTGCCGCTGTTAACCGATACGGCTGTTAAGGTCTTGCTCAAGAGTGGGGTTTGAACCATCGCGATCATTTCGCTCCCTTATCTCAAGCTGAGAGGGGCATTCCTTAATAAACTCCCGAGATTGGTTGGACTTCCCGAGGGACTGCCGATACCAAGCCGTTGTTCCAGCTCTGCACAATCGTGATGGACATCGCCAGTGAATTGCCAAATCGAGTCTTGGTGTTAATAGCTCTCTTGTCCCGTGCCAAGTTCTTGGTTCGGGATCAAGTTGAATCGAAGCATCCACGATGCCCCCGACGATCAGTACTGTCATGGTCACCGGAAGACCGTTAATGAACCAACCTGTAATTGCTAACTAAAACTGGTCTATTTTTCCACAAATCCCGCCGAAAAGGTGAAGGAGATAGAACGATTGCAGAGTCAAGTCTACGTCCGCTGTCTCCAGGATTCGCCGCTGCGAGTACCTCTCCTGGACCCTCGATAAGTAGAAGCATCCGTGAAAGACCGAACCGGCGAATTCGGATCCGGCTGCGCCGACGCTAGAAACGATGAAAGCTTGATCAAGTTGAATGCCCAAAGGCACCCAACATCAGTAGTCCACCGGACGAGGAAAGAGCAGGCCAAGTGCACAAGCAGTCTTACAGCCAGAAACCATAAAGGAGCCGCCATCATGAAGGCTTCCCTCTGATGAGCGTGTTCACTCAGCAACGTCCAAGTCGTCATGGGCCGGCCGTCCAGGGCTATCGATCGCTGGATGATGTCAGAGATGGAGTGTCTCCAGTCGTTCCTAAGGCGGAGAACACGTACGCTTCCTGTCGTCATCATTGGCACCGTTCTCCCGGCGGTCACGCTCGTCGCGGTCGCGGTCGCGTTCGCGTTCCTTCATGTCACGGTCCCTATCGCTGCGGATCGTTATCAGCACCCCGCGAAGCGTGGATGTGTGGAAAGATGAGACTATACCGGTCAGGGCTGCGCGAGCGATCACGGGTGTCGCGGCGGTCACGGTCGTAGTCACGGTCGCGGTCCCGATCGCGGCGATCATCCTTGCGAGGCGAATAATCCCGGCGGCGCGGGCTAGGCGACCGACGGCGGGGACTAGACCGCCGAGGTCCACGGTCCCGATCGCTACGGTCAAACCGCCACGAAGCAGACGGAGGAGTGCGAGCCCACTGAATTTTATCAGTATGAATTGAGTTGCGTGAATCGAGATTGCCATGGATAACCCACCTCAATCTTCAGGATATCATCACGCCCAATGCGCTTGTTGTGCATATCGTGGTACGCATCGTCCGCATCGCGGCGATCCTCGTACTCCACGAAGGCAAACCTAGAATACAAGTCAGATGTTGTCACCTCGTTACCGGGGGTGGACTTACAGCCTGCTGCTAGCAGAGCGAGGGGCTGGGATGTCACAGCGGACCAGTCGTCCGTAGCTGTGTCGATCAGCATTGTCAGCGTATTGACTCGTAAAAACTTGGCAAGGAGGTCGTCTTTCTGCTAGCCGCGCGCGGTCAAAGCTCCAACTTTTCGGCCGCTGCTTGCAAGCGGCTTGCACAATGCATAAAAGGGATGGTTTCTTCGCCGACCGCTCGATCGAAGGGACGGGGGCGGGGGCGAGGGCGATGGCAGAGCCGGGGCCCGGGCCTCGGCCGAGTCATAGGACGTGGGACAATGGGAGCGACGGCGGCGAGGATAGAAGAAGAGAAGGGTGGCGAGGAACGCGCGACGACGAGGGGTATGGGGAGGACGGCAAGAGGAAGGTAATCGAGGACCGAACTCGAAGTTGACGATCGATCGCCGTCGTCTTAAACGTACCGCTCGAATTCGTACGCGAGGTCGCGCGCGCGAGTACCGTGGCTAAAGCCGGTCACGTAGAGGGTGGTTCCGTTGCGAGACATGATGGCCGGCCGATGAACGCGAAGTGTGTTTGTTGCGAGGTCGACAGCGGCAGCCTGAGCAAATTCAGAGTGAGTGAGATGTAGTAGCTGGCCTGCTTAAAGCCTCTGGCTTCCAAAAAGCACGACGAGCTCTTGCAACCGAGTTAAATAATGGCGATGTTGGCGGGATGAGACAGCTAAGGAAACCCGTTGTTGGATGGTTGGATGTTGATTCCAAAAAAGATTGATGGAAGTTGAGAGGTGGAATGTTCGCGCAAACCGGATCGACAGGCTCCAAAAGCACGAGCGACCCACTTAAATAAAAGCCATCTCATTGGCCCCAGAAAAGGTATCTACTGTAGGCAGCCTCGTACCCTCTGACCAGAAAAAGCCGTACAATAAAACACCAACATGGAACGAAGTTCACTGTTAGAGTAGCTTTGCCATCTCGTTTCTTTCTCTTCTTCTTCCTTCTCCTCCGCTTCCTCTTATTCCTTTTCTTTCTTTTCATTTTTCTCTTTTTTTCTCTTTCTCTTGGGTTTAATTCTGTTTGCTTGACTCCTTATTGTTGTCAAGGTACCTAGTTTGGAGTATGGCTTTTGGGACCATGGGGCCTCGAGAGTGCTAAGTGTCCGTGATCGCCAGAATCCGCGAGCTTCCTCAAAGCTTGTTTGTTTGTTCTGGCCTGCAACTCAGATTAGACGATGCAGTTTTTGATACCTCGAGAGAGTCGCAACTATGTCAAGCTACTTGCCCCCAGATTACACCGCTTGGAGACAAGACCGCATGGATCTCGATTCAGAAAGTCCGAAACGCTTGATCGCCTCCATGGATATGTTTTCCTGCGGTGGTTTTCATTATCTATTCGTACATACTCTTGATTCAAAGGAACTTATGTTCCCAGCACGATGGCTTGACCATGTCGATTTCCAATCACAGGATGAGATACAGGCTGCAAAGGATACTTGGGCCCGTGAAAATACCCAACCAAAAGATCACGTTCCCCAGCCGAGCTCGGTTACGGAGCCATTTCGTCCGACTCAGTCTCACCAACTTGAACATGCCGAGTCAGCACCTTGCCTGCATGATTCCGCAGTTCTCTATAGAGTGCAGGGAACAACTCACTGGCAGCTGGCACATCTGCAAAAACAGCAGATAGCCCCTCAGCTTCTTGAAGATGCACCACATAACCAATTCATGCACACAGGCCGACAGGAAGAAGGTGATGAGCGTCGCCGTATGCTTGTCGACCTTCATGGCCGAGATGGAGCTGTGGTAGACATGCCTCAACAGGAAATTGTGTACTGGCCGATTCCAGTCCCTCGCGAAGTGATCCCACGACACACAGTTCCACCACGCGTCGTAGAAGCTGCGGTCCGCAAAGTAGGTCAGCTCGGCCAGGAAATTGAGAATAGTCTCCCAAATGAGGTACCAGGTCAGCAGGTACTCCATCATAAAGGGGAAGATCAGGTCCAGCAGCATCCAGGGGAATTCCCGGAACCGGCCAGAGAGCGGGACGCCCTCCTCCTTCATTCGGACTGTCTGCATGACGACGGGGTAGATGAAGGCCTGCGAGATCATGATCATGACGAAGATGATCCCGAAGCAGGCGACTGCCTTCTCCGCTACGTAGGACCAGCTGATGGACTCGGAGCGCGGGTACTCGAGCTCGTAGACCACCGTCGGCAAGACGATGTATTCGTAGTGGTTGCGCAGAGTAAGGTTGTTCGGGTACTCCCTTCCCGGCTTGGTGGACTTGCCTTTGAGCTCGTCCGACAGAGCGTCCACCTCCCATTTCAAGAGCCGCTCAAAAACATGCACCTGCTCCTTGTCGAGAGGGTCGCCCGAGTCGATAGCAGCAACAACGCGCTCAATATCCGGCACCTCTCCGAAGGGAACCGACCGACGCCGTTGCTGGTATCCCTTGGCCGACGGAATTTTGGCGAGGTGTGATGTACTGATGTCGCGCACCGGGGGCTCTGTGCGCGATGGCGACGGAACTGGTGAGATCCGTTCGAGTTTCTTGAGCTCAGCAAGCAGCTGCGCCCGCCGCTTGTAGACCGAGGACAGATAGCCATTGTAAAACGCATACGAGTGCTGCTTCATGAGCATGACCAGGCCATGCAGCACAAAATACACGGTATGCGTCCACGGCCAGTCCCGCAGCATCGTCAACCCGACGACTCCCGCAATAAACATCGTCTGCCAGACCTAGATAGTATCCCCACCGTCAACATCACGGCCACACTTACAGTACCAGCAGATTTCCACCCATCTCCGAGACTCGAAAAGCGACCGTAGGCCAAGGGGGAGAAGACTCACATTCTGCAAAACCCACCCAACCCCATCCCACTCCAGCCACCCCTTCCTCACCGCGCGCTGCAACAGCCAACTCACCCCGGTCAGGCCACACATGGCCCCGTCCGCCGCCAGCAACACCACGACCTCGCGCTGGAACATGGTCCGCATGATCTCGTTCGTGCCCAGCGGGTTGCCGTGCGCGCGCCAGTTGTCGGCTGCAATCTTCACCACAAACAGGAACACACCCATCCAGAAGAGCGTGAAGAAGCCGTGGAAGGGTGAGTTCGCGGCGCTGGGGTTCTGCCGGTCAAAGGTCGAGAAGTTATGGGTGAAGACGAGGTCTGTGAATTTCCCCTTGCGGCGCTGGCGGGTCACGGCAGGAGAGGAAAGCTTGGGGTGGTGCGGGTGATGGAGGTCCGGGGTGGGTGGTGAAGTTGAGGGGTTGGAGGTTGGGGACGGGGTGGTGTCGTCGGGTTGTGACTCGGGAAGAGGGAGGTCATCCTGGGTGGATGTCGGGTTTTGTTCTTCTGACGGAGGTGATGTTGACACGGAGGGAGTATTGAGGCCGCTTTCATCTCTAGAGGATGCCGGCGGTGATCCTCCTGCTCCAAAAGAAATGAAGTCGTAGGAAGTGGCTGACGCTGTGAGCGTTTCCCGGGAGGTGTGGGAGCCTGGAGCCTTCCGTCTCCTCACGACGGCCGCGTTCGATGAGCTACGGGACAGGCCATCGTGGCCGCCTTCGTTTGTCTCAACTATTCCCGTCTTTCCCTTCTCAAGAAGCGCATTTGGAAGCAAGGGCGGCGAGTCAGCCGGTGCAGATGGACGGTCGGAGCCATTTCTCCTAAGCGGAGTCGTGTCGGTGACCACGCCGTTGGTGGATCCGGACCTGGGCCCGGACCCGGTACCGTTGGGCTCTCTTTCCCGGCCCATGCGGACTAAATGGGAGAATAGATATGAAGCCGCAGGTCACAGTGACAGTTGAAAGATGGATATCAAACCATCAATGACACGAAGACAATTACGCTCAATCTGGTTCGTAGTAATTAATTGAATTGCCCGTGGTTCGATCAGTGGCCATTCGGCCGATTGACAGCCGAAAGGCTGTAAGCTGATATTTAGTTCTTTGACGTTACACTACCGTAAGAAGCCGGACCCTCGAGTTTCGGCTTCGCCGGATTCAACGTAACAGGTGGCCCGATCATTGCGAATGACGAGAAAGACTGGGAACATGGTGGATTTACAGTATGTTGATCCCCTGGGATCCGGAGCTTGCCTAGAGCCCGAAGGCCGACTAAGTGGCAAATACCTCATGTATCAAGGTACATAAGGCACCTAACGACCCGTAATCCGGTTCCTGCTTGTTGGGAAGGTTAACGATCAGCAAACCCTAGAAGCAACGGAGCTATTCGGGTAGGGTGATGACCATCGGGCGGTCAGGCGCAAGGGTTAGGGCTTTCACTGGCCATCACTCTGCGTCATCTGAAAATCAACCGGCAGAAAGACTGTTCTCGCAAGATGGAATTGCGTCTATAGCAGTCACTGTATGAAGCTGACATAATACCCAGCCAAAGTTGTCCCTAAACGTTAATTTTCCCACCAACTCCGGTGCAGCCCCGATCGCATGCGGTCGATATGCTCACATGTTCTTCTATATCGGCTCCAAGGTGGGTCCCTCGGGGGCCGGTGAACAACTCGGCGTCAAGTCGGGCAGTCGACAAGAGCCCGATGACCGACCGGCAAGTCCGCAGGTTGGTGCCCTCGTGCTAGACGCACAGCGTGCAACTTGGCAGACATCACGTCATGATCCTGCTCTTTGGACCTTTACCTTTTCCTTCAAGACATAAATAGCATCCATCATTCTTATTTAGTTGGGAGTTTCCCCATTCGGCCGGATCGGTAACACCTGGTCCTTGGATTCGGTCTGTTCCTTGTTTCCAGGGTAGCGGGTACCTTTATTCTTGACTTTCTTCTCCTTCTTCGGGGGTGGCGGGTAGGCCTTCTCAGCAATCTCTTGCCACTCCTTAGAAGCCTTGAACGCTTCTTGGATTGGAGCCAGGAGCGCGTTTAGATCCCGTGCAACAGCAGGTTTTATGAGTTGCGGCGTCAACTGATGCTTTGTCAGTGCCTGAGTCCTCCCATAGAAAAGACGACGGAACTTACCACATCATTCTTGTAATCCTCGCGAATCTTCTCGATATCTGTGTAGACTAGTGGCTCTAACCCATCTCGCCCACGGTCGACACGGAACTGCCCATCGCCGCGTAGCCGCGCTGCAGGCAACAAGACGAACTCGATAAAAGCCAGAAGGCCGTTCTCCTCCACAACTTGCGGCGCAGCAATCGCCTTCTTGATCTTCTTGGCGACGGTCTCGGGAGGGTCCAGCAGGTCGATCTTGCTGTCGGGATCACTCGAGCTCATCTTGCCGCCGTGCAACCCGGGCACCATGGGGTTCAGCAAGTGGGCACGCTCCCTGTAGCCGACTTTCGGCAGCCATTCCTTCGCCGCGGTGAACAGTTTCCGCTGGTCCATGCCGCCGAATTGCGCGTCGACATCCAAGTACTGCTCATCCAACACCTGCAGGATAGGGTAGAGCAGACCACTCAGAGGCGCATTGTCCGTCTGCTTGACCACCTCGGCGCCTGCCTTCTTCGCATCGTGCTCCGAGATCAGCGACGCCATCTTGTACACGTCCATTACATATTCAGGACTCTTCTGGTACGAGCTTCCGAGTACGATCCGGAGCTTCTCTGTCGACACGCCAACAGCCTGGAGCATTGTGGTGATGATGTGCCGGTAGAACTCGGCGCGGTGCATGACAAGCTCGAGCGGCGCCTTGAGGTTGTCGAGAAAGCCGTGGATATCGGCGAGGAGGATCGTCACATCGCAGCCGGCGGCGAGGAACTGGGCGATCTTGATGGCGGGGACGAAGTAGCCGCAGTGTGGACGGCCCGTTGTCGCGGTACCTAATCCCACAGACGTCAGCATTAATTGCACACGTCGGCGCATAATCCCAACAGCGTGGCCACTTACCCCAGTAGATCTTGGGGTGTTTCCCCTCATCGAGGATCTTCTTGATGATCTCCTCGTTCAGAACCTCGGCGAGGTTCTCCTTAATGAGAGCGAATCTCTTGTCTGAATCTGGGGCCGCCATTGTGTGCCGTCTTGTTGCCGGAGAGCGAATGTGGTGGATTTGGATTCCCTTTTGTTTTTTGTTACCCCGACTCGTCCTGGTTAAAGAAGAGGTTGGCCCAAAAGGTTGACTCAGGATGTACTCGGTGCCACTGGGTCAAAATTTGGTGGGGCATCCGGGCCGGTCAACGAGGGGCGGGTGGCGGGGTGTCTTCTCAACTGCCGCCGGCCACCGCCCTTCGCTGGATCCACTGGTGGACCACCAGTGGTGGACCATGCCATCATGTGGGGCTCTGGAAAATTGCAGGCGTGCACAGACCATATATGCCAGGGTATAAATTCTCTGCCCGGCCGCCAGAATTTTGAATTTTTTCTTCTTCTTTTCTTTAGCTCTCTTTGCCTTTTGGCTTAGATCAAGTGTAGTATCTGTTCTTTTCAGTTTAATCTCTGAAACTGCTCTACGGAGTAGAATCGTGATTATACTTATTTTTGGCCCTCGGGAGTCTTGCCTCTGTGCTTGCACATGCTCGACTCCCACTGTGTCCCTGGTATTACACTGCATCCAGGTGACGCGAACATCTTCATTGCAATCTTGAGCACCTCCATGCTTGAGATGTGAGGAAGAAGATCCCGTTGCGGCGTGGGATTTGCAAGTGCCAAGTCGGTGCTGTCGGCTCGGCCAACTGCCGACTTAGGCATCCAGGGACCCGGAGTCCATCTTGAGCATCTTGAGGATTTGTATGCAGGCTTGGCGGCAAACTAGGAGGGGTCAACCACGCTGCAGCAAGGGGAACATCTCAATATCTCACTGAGCGAAGGCGAGTTGTTCTACCTATCCTGTGGTCTGTCTAGCACTTCACTCCTTCCGTATCGCCTGATTGTTCTTTTCAACTTGCTCCGAACATGGGTCCAAACAGCATGAAGTGCCTTCATTTCCTCAAGATAGCCGTGACATTCGCCCTCAACCAATCGTCTCCCAACACCCGAACCGCGATATCCGCTAGCGCCCGGGCGACAATTTCAGTTTGAATGTATGAATAATCGGTCCCCGCAACCTCGCGGAAGCCCGGTTCGTGATTGAACGCACAGCTGCCCCCAGGCTCACAGATGCCATAATTAGGGTGGAACACTACCCTGTCTGCACCGATTAGCGCATGCGTCTCGGGATTGAGGACCGCATTCTGCAGCCAGGAGGCGTCGGTTGAGGCCGGGGCGACGGTGGACAATTTCCAGCTGTTTGAAGGGCCGAAGTACTCGGGCTGTTTGATCAGGTCCAGGAAGATGTCCGGCAGCACGGGCGTGACTTCCAGCGAGGGGTAGATGGTGTCTGTCACGATCGCCGCGGCTCGGGTTTGGATCTCTGCGGAGACGGGGGCGAGGACTGAGGAGAGATCCTGCGTGTACCGCGTGCGGAGATCCCAGGTGATGTCCAGCACTGTGCAGGTCGTGTTGCCGGGGAGGTAGAAGGAGATGCTTTCCTGTGTGGAGAGCGCGCGGAAGGTTTCGATAGTTAGAACCAGAGGGCTTTTTGTGCTTTCGGAGGCGTGGCCGCCGGGACCGAAGACAGTGAGGTTCACGCCGCCCGGAACGGTCTCGTCATTGCCTACAGTGAACGTGACGCCCGGATAGGTGCTATCCAGGATGGATGAAACGGTTTGCTGGACGGTCTCCAAGGACGTGCCGTTGAAGCCCAGGGAGATCTGGGACTGCACGACGTTGGACGCAAACATGCCGACGTCTTCGACGGCGTTAACCGACGACGCTGTCCCGGGCAGACCTGCCGCAGCCCGATCCCGGACCGCGACGAGCGCCTCGTACGCCGTCCTTACCACATCGGCATGCGTGTCGCGCCGGAATTGTCCGACCGCATTGATTCGCGAGTTCATGGGCTGGATGGCGCTCGTGCTAGTGGGATGGGCCATGAACCAGATATCAATGCCGTCGAACGCCCCCGCCAGCAGCAGATCGTGTTTGCCTGCCTCCCCTTCCTCGTCCGGGGTGCCCACCACCACAACTCGCGCCGAGATTCCCAGCTCGATGATTGCCCGCCGCACCATGCCGGACACCGCAAGGCCCAACATTGCGATGTGGTTGCTGAGTAAGCGTCAGTTTGAACTGATTCTGAGCGATAACTACACCCTGTCACTCACTGGCCGCAAGCATGTCCGATCTGGACGAGAGCGTCGTACTCTGCCAGGAAGCCGATGACGGGGAGTGCTTGATCAGGAGGAGTGCCCGGGGCCCGGAACTCGAACTCTAACCTCCACGAAGTTGGCAAACCGGGGTACGCGTGAGGCGTGACGGTCCATTCTCCCGGGCGTTGGGTGGTGAAGTAGTCGACTATGAGGTCGTGGGCATGGAACTCGCTACGTCCGAGCTCCGGGTGGTTCCAGATGTCCACGGCTATGGCCTTGAGATCCGGGACGATATCCGCTGAGATAGCCTGCAGGTGTGATGAGAGGTCCGAGAAGTCAGTTGCGAGGACATGGCTGCCTAGGGCTAGTGCCGCGGAGAGGAGAGAGACGCCGTGTGGGACCCTCATGGCTTGGGCTATGCTTGCTGGCTCTCTGTGTTCCTGGTGACCCAAGTGGTCTCGAGTGCGAGAGAGACGGCACCTTAATAGTTCCAACCTACCCCGGTTCATCGCGATGTTCACTTCTTTGTAGATTGTTCTTTTGGGGGGAAGATTCCCCGTCGATTACCTGTCAAGCCGGCGATTCCGCTGCTGACGGTGCTGCTAGTAGCATCATATTAGCATGCGGCTTTCATCGCCTTCTCTATGAAGCATATCCGGATCTACCGTGGCCGTCGCCAGTTACTCTCATTGGCACGATCGTAAGAGGCCTGTCTCCAGGTCGAGGGTCATATGCTAGTGCTCAGTAAGCCCAATGGGCCGAAGCACTGTAGAGACAAATATTACCCTTTCCACCTTGCCAAGCTAGAGAGTTGCGTGCTTAACTTGGGGAGGAGGCTGGGCTTGAGAGTGGTTCCCCGGTTCACTCTGACGTATTCCAAGTCTGGTGTTTGTGCTGCATCCGTTTCCGCAATTCACTCTCATAGTTACATCGAGTCAACAATAGCCACCTGAGAGCTAGAACCGGGCTGTTTTTGTGTAATCATAAAAGCTCAGACAGCAGAATGGACAATGAGAAGAATTCTGAAAAGCTCTGGGCTAGGCGAATGCTCCTCATCGGAAGAGCCTCTTCAGAATCTCTGTGCCTAATGATGCATGGCTCTGATGACCGTGCAAAACTGCAAAAATTCCCACCATGGATGCTCCCCTCTTAGTAAGAGTCCAGGCAGAAGTAAGCTCGGTTACAGCATGTCTTTTCGCAGACTTAATCTTAAGACCCGGTAGGGAAGGCAGAAGGAATTCAAGCTTGATTTGGGATGTCACTGACTCGACTACTACACAAGAAACCAAATTGCTCCGGGTAACCCAGACATTGCCGGGCAGTAGGGACCATGGACCCATTGCTCACCTAACTTTTGCCAGAACCAGCCTGCCGCCTCAACCACTAAAACGCTCCCAACGCCGCCTACTGCATCTTCTCGTACGTGGCCATCAACGATCCTGCATCACTGTTAGCTTGGAGAACCTTAAGAACGAAGGGAGACACGGCAAAGCTCACCAATAAACGTCGTGACCAGGCGGCTGCGGACCTGTGAGATATCCTCCGGTACCAGCCAGATAGTGGCCCCCATCTTTCTGGCGATGCTGATGGCAAGCTTGGCATTCATGTACGCCTCTTCATCGGTGCGGCCGGGTGTGACTAGATCGTAGTCGACATAGCTGCTCTTCATGCCGTTGAGCACGTCCAGAAGGAAGACACCTGTGCCAATCGCCGGGTCTTTGAAAGAACGGATGCTAGAGTTGCGGCCGCCCTTGCGGCTCATGTCGTTGGCCCACCGGACCATTTCGGCATCCGTGATCTCGCGCTTACCGAGGCGCTGCGCCAGCCCCTGGAGCGTCAGCGTGATGTCCTTGCGCATCAGCTGCCAGACCAAACCCAGCGTCAAGGTGCGTTGTCCGTCCGTGATATCAGCGCCTTGGATCCCGACCAGCGAGAAGCCGTTCTGTTTGCCAAGCTCGATGGCGTAGTTGGTATTTTCGACTGCCTTGAACCGCAGCATCTCACCGCCGTGGGCTGGTGGCTTGTTGACGTGCCGCCAATTGACAGAACCCTTGATCACCTTGTCGTAGGCCTGAAGGAGGATCGTGCCGTCGCGGAGGTCGTCGAAGAAGGATTGGACGGCTGGTTGCACGTCCAAGCTGTTAAGCCAGAGCGTGAAGACCCGGGCTTCCCGCTCTCCTTCAGCGTCAAAGTCCTCTACTTCGAGCTTCTCTTCTTCAGTGATGGGGTCGAGGGCGGGGTGCGTGTTGAATAGGTTGGCCACAAAAGCGAGGTTGAGCTTGGGGTTCCCGGCGACGAGCGACGAGGGGGTCAAGAACTTTCGGCATCCCATCTTGTCGGCGTTCTGGAGCACCTCCTCCGCGCGCTGGTGCAGATCCCGGGTCTGAAGAGGGGCGCGAGTACAGCCGTACTCCGAACCGATCTGCGCCAGCAGTACCGTGTAGTTCTCGCCATCCTTCACATCGTTGGAGAAATTCTGCACCCTCCTAGGCCAATTGGCGGCTTTGAGGTGATAGTTGAACCACCGTAGCAGGATCTGCTCTGGTGGGAGGCGGAGAAATTGCTCCAGTGTCTCATCCTCCTCAAGCAACCGGTAAAGCTCGGGATGGAGCTTGATATCGATTTTGCCTAGGAGACCGCGGCGGATGATCTGCCAGATCAAACCAAGAATAAGATGCTCTCGAACCTCGATGATATCCCCGCTGCCAATGTTCACCACGGAACAGCCAATACCCTTCGCGGATTCAATGACGATGTTGTTGTTTTCCGTCATCTGGAAGGCATTGAGCGTCTTGGACTTCTTCCCGGGCACATTCAGCACACGTTCGTCGATCGTATCAGGAACGCTGTCATTGATAAGCTTGGCCAGAACCAGACCATCCTTGCACTCGTCAAACATCTCGAAAGTGTCTGTCGGAAACGGTAGCCGGTGGCCAATGTCGGGGTCGCCAGCGAGGACGGCATTGATGTGGCGAGTAAACTCGGTGCGCTCATCTTCGTTGATGGTGTGGGTGATGTTAGCATTCGAACCTTGCACGAAGATTTTGCCGCTGCCACCATGGCTAGGTTTGGACGCGTGGCCAGGCCCTGTCCGTTGGGAGATGACGGCGGCGGGGGAAGAGGCAGCGGCAGCCGCAGTCCGCTGCGGTCCAGAAGAGTCGCGAAGTTTGGCAATGAGCTTAAAAGAACATCAGTCAATGGTCCTCACGGCACGGGTCGTGGGCGATCGGGGCGACGCTGGCGCGTTTCAGGGAACTTTGCGCGAGCTCCGGGAGCTCCGCAACAGCTGCACATACCCCGACATAGTCTTCTAGCTCGACCCGCCTCGATGAATCGAGCTCAACCTCCTTCAAGGCCTGACGAACAACATCATACGGCAGACGCTCGCTCGCTTGGGTGGCCTTGATGGCGGTAGCCTCGTCAACGTACCCCTTGTCGTCAACATCCAGCTTGCGGAAGGCGTCGGCTAAGGAGAAGATGTCATTTTGCTGGAATTGAGGAAATTTCCTGCCCGCAGTGTCAGTCAGAATTGCTTCGACCGGTTGCGCCGCCAAAAACCGGGATCATCCGGACTGCCATACCTCTGGAGCTT
The DNA here is from genome assembly GCA_033296875.1 of Achaetomium macrosporum. Classification (NCBI taxonomy): domain Eukaryota; kingdom Fungi; phylum Ascomycota; class Sordariomycetes; order Sordariales; family Chaetomiaceae; genus Achaetomium; species Achaetomium macrosporum. The sequence continues at coordinate 79,426 of MU860051.1, forward strand.
GAGGACATTCATGATCGCGCGAATTCAGAGCGCTGTTGCGCAGGTTTCTGACGATGCTCGACAAGAATGAATCGGGGGGCAGCTAGAGAAGAAGGATTCTTTGCCTCAAACAAAAGTGAAGCACGACAGGAGCAGTGAATCGAGTCGGCCTGAGATGGAAGTCGCAATCGGGTGGTTTTGTTCTTCGGGAAGGCTGCTAAACTGTTGTCCGAGTTGGGTTCCATTGGCGGGGATGGAGGGGCTCCCTGCACAAGCGCCCTGATGTAATCTCGACCGGGGGTTGAGAACCAAGCCACAGGGGATTGCGTAATGACCCAATCAAGCTTCAGGCACCACTCAACCTTCAGGCCTTACACCGCGGTGTTGCGGGGCTCAGGCATTAAGGAAAGACTTGTGCTGCCACGTTGGCTAGACCAACTTTTGCAGTGGTGACCTCGCCTCAAATGAAGTACTTTGTTAACAGACCGCAGCGAATTTTCATTCCCATTTCTTCTCTTGGCATCTTGCGGATAACTTCACAGCCTGGACTAAAACGGCTGCCTCTCCAAAGTAATTTCAGAACCCTCCAAAAAATATCGGTCATTCCGACACCAAGGTTATTCAAGGAGCATTTCTTCTAGGTTGGTGATAGTCATGCTGCCTTCCATGCTACCCTCATCCACCGATTGACTGAGGTGCGTTGCAGAAACCAAGCTTTTGTGGAACGCTCATTTTCAACTTGGGATATCATCATTTTCCCGAATCATCGAGTTTGAGCGCTCAAAATGACGGAAGCGTGTAAAGCCTGCCACGGCCCCCTCACCCTAACCCTCGATCCTGAGGAGTCGGGGGACGAAGGCCTAACCGTTCCGGACGACCTCGTCCTTCCTTGCGGCTGCCACTTCCACTGGCAATGCCTCCTAGACCAGGCCGCTGAAATAGCCTCCTCCCTCAGCTGTCCCTCCTGCAACCGCTACCTCCCTTCTCTCGCCTCCGCGGCAGCTGGGTCTTCCTCAACATCCACACCGCCAAGTCTACAGCAAACGCCCATACTTACGACCTACACCAACGAAGGCGGGATGCAGGAAGACCTAGACATCTCCCCGATCCTCTTCGAAGAAGCCTTCCTCTCCTCCCACCCGGAAGCTCGCCCGGCTCGCGCCTTCCACACACTCGCCTCGGAGGGCGACATGCAGGGAATGGTTGAACTGCTCAGGGACCTTGACGAAAACGTCGATGACGACTCCCCCGTAACCGCGTCGCAACTCCTCGTCTGGCGGGACCCTCTCAACGGGGGGCGGAGCGCGCTGCATGTGGCGCTAGAAGCGCAGCAGGAGGAGGTTGTATGGTTGCTACTTTGGCTGGGGAGCGCGGCGAAGGGTGAGGATTTCCCGCCCGCGGTGGTGCAGGCTGCGGAGGGGATGGGGTTGGCGAGAAGGGAGGCTGGATCGTTGCCGGTGGAGGAGGATGTGAGGTTTGTGAGGGATGAGCGGGGGAGGGCGGCGGGGGATGTATGTTTGGAGTTGGGGCCGCCTTGGACACGGTTGGTTGAGGGCGGACTGTTTACCTAACTGAGGGGGTCCATGTTATAGGCAGGCTGAGACTGGAAAGGAAGGTTTGGGGTGTTATTGGGGGACGAGGAGGGGAACAGTCTGAGGACAACCCGAGCCCCTGGAGCCTTGGGGCCCATCTTCCGCTCTATCAGGCTTCTTTCTCGGCAGCCCCAGTCAGCCAGTGCTAGTTGACACGATACCCATCCACGAGATAACCACCGAACAACTCGCTACATTTGCTGACGGACGTGGATACCCATCTTGACGTCGGAACGCCATCTCATACTCCCTGCTCTGGCTGTGGGCCACTTCGGAAGGCATTGCGGCATCACACCAGCGTGTGACTGTGCACCACGTCGTGGATGATCTGTGATACACCTCTCTCGCCCATTGTTGACTTGGGTAAAGAAGGCCTTGGACAAGATATAGTTCGAGATATCTCGGAGAACAACGGGCATCATTTATGCCAGTCCCTAAAGAATGTACATATACCAAAACGCCGTGTTGGAATGGTATTTGACACCTTCTATCCTTTCAATGCAGTCCCATCTGTATGAGCCACACCACTCAATAACGCCACGAAAATTCAGAAATGATGGATGCAGATACTCTCCGTTACAGGCCTGGTCAACTCCTAGGCGTCCGCGGCTTGCTCGCCAGCATCTGTGACAGCATAAAATGACTGACGTCCTCGTCCGCCCAGTAACTCATATGTGAGGCGATGGTATTGATCGGATTGAAATCAAGAACGCTCCTATTGCCAGTTAGTAAGCTGCGGTACCGCTGAAGACGCGGACGGACTTACTCTTGAATGCAATAATCCACCCTGCCATTCCGATTCAGCGCCCGAATCTTCATTTCCTCCCGCCTCAGCCTCTGAGCCTTCCTCTCCTCCTCCAACCACTTCTCCTTGCTGAGGCTGATACTGTCTCCAGCACCAGGCCCCTTGTCCTTACACTTTTCCTTAGCTGCCATATCAACCCGATTCTTCTGGAACCTGCTATACAGCGTCTCCAACTCATCGTCGATTAGTGTCGCCTCGTTGCCACTAGCGGTCGGCCCGCCGCCATTGGTTGCGCCACTAGCCAGCTGCCGCATACGCTCCGCCGTTTTCTCGCTTCGCTCTGCGTCGGATACGGCCTTGGGATGGGGGATGACGCCCGCTGAGACGTTGGTCCCCGCGCCAGGGCTGAGAGCATGCTGCTGCTGCTGCTGCTGCTGCTGAGACGCTGTAATCTTGGCTACGTCTTCGTTGCTGAGACCCAGGCTGCGGTTGAGGAGGTTGCTTGCGATGCCCGCGCTGAGACTACTCCACAGGCCGGAGACACTTTGGCCGACCTTGGCGCCGATGCCAGTTAAGCCTTGCTGCGCGACGGAGCCGAAGAGGCTCTTTTTTGTGTATGGCAGGGCCTGTGGTTTCAGAGTTGTCATGACCGGAGAGATCAGTGGCTCGAGACGGTAGGCAATGGGATCGGAGGGATGGAAGATGTTGAAAAGTTGGCCGACCTTTGGAGAGGAGACGCTGAACGGAAGACCGGTGATTGGGGAAACGCGTTGGTTGGAATAAGATTGAGACTGGGGAATATCCAGAAAGGGTTCATCCATGTACTCTGGGTTGAGCGGGCTTTCGGATGGGAGAGCGTTGGGGTGGTTCCGTGCAGCGATCGTTCGACCCTTGAGCATCTGAAAGAGCCCAATGGGAGAGCCGAGACAATAAAAGTCCTCGACATCGAAATCGAAGGCGAGCTCTTTGGGTTCCTTTGACTCATACCTGTCCTGAGAAGCAGGCCAGAACCGGTGAGGATTCCTCGGAGACTCATTCACCTTGCTTTTCTCCTTTTGTCGGCAGAGGATGTCGAACATGATTGCTGAACCTAGTGAATGCCCCACGATGTGGACCTTGCCGTTGAAGTCGGGGTTTCGCTCCTTGAATATCCTGTAGATCCGATTTGCCTCCTTAAGGACGACCTCTGCGATCTGTTCCCGATAGGCGCTTTGGTAGAGGAGCACATCCAGAGCGAGGTCCGAGATGAGGGACCTTGCGAATGCTACTCCCTCCACAGTTATGTCTTCCAGGGACGGATCTGCGTACAAGTTAGCTCAATGGAAGAGACGTCATTCTGGGTACATACAGTCGTCTTCTTCGTTGAATATTTCCCCAAGGTCACGTTCACCTCTCTTCGGCTTGCGCTTTGGGAAATCAAGGAGGTGGCGCCAGATAACAGGCAACACTTGGACACGACAATTTCCAAGTCCAGGCTCGTCGATTTCGGAGTTCAGTGCGCGCAAGTCTGCCGAAGCGGAGTACACGGACTTCATGGTCTTGCGAAGTAGGTTGACATCGTGGACGAAATTGATACTCTCCATCCTGCAGCCGTCAGCTCCATAGGCACGTCGGAAGAATGAGGGGGCATACCTGCGCGAGAGTAGCTGCCCAATTCCGTGGGTGACTAACACCAGATGCTCAATGGAGCGACCCGGGTTGTCGTCCGCTCGTGCGTTGTAGTCTCCCATAATCTCCTTCTCCTCGCGCTCTCGAATGGCTTCTTCTTCTCCTTCTGGGTCCTCGACCCCTTCAATCAGATTTGAGATCTGCCGCGTCAGACGATTTCGAGTGCTCTCAAGAGCATCTGGAAGCCCCTCCTTTGCACCATCTGGCTCAGATCCTGTGCTTGATGGGGCCATGGAATGTCTCTTTTGCGCCTTGGTCAGCTTCTCGCTGCGCTCTCTCGAGGTTGATTTTGTCCCTGTTGGAGTTGATGGCCGTTTCTCCTCTTTGGATTTCTTCGGCTCCTCATAACCGCGAACGAGCTTTACACCGCTCATGTAACCGCCGCCGGCGAACTTCTCGTAGACCGTGGATGTCACCCAGGATAGCACGCTGTCCGAGGACAGCCAGGCTGTGACTGAGTCTTGGTACGTTACAACGCTATTCATATAGCTTCCAAAGAGACGGTGGGTTGACGGCTGCTGTTGAGTTGCTGAAGGAGCTTTCTTGGATACATTATCTTGCGCTTCGGCAGCACTCCTCAGATTATCGACCGAGGCTTTTGAAATAATACCTTTTGAGGCAGAATTGCTACGCGACCTGAGCGGGTACTGCCAGGGTTTGACCTTGAGGTAGCCCTCTTCAAGCTGGGCGGCCAGGTTCTCCTCACAGGGTCGGAGTGTCGAACCTTCTTGATAGAACCAGCTTCCACGCCGTACCTCGTAGACAGGACCCTCCCAGTAGATAGGGGCAAGTTCACGGTCTTCTATACTGACATCGAAGAGAAAGTCTTCGTTTACCGCGACTCTAGTGGAGGGAGCCGTCTGGTCTGCGTCCTGTGCTGCTTCTGTAGAGGCAGCACGCGGCCGTTTGCTTTCCGCGCGTAGAGCGGTATTCACGTTTTCCTGATTTCTTTCCTCCTCCAGCTCCTGCAGTTTGCTCTGGTATGCAGCTTCGATGGCACGGGAGTCTTCGATGGAGAAGGCAATGAACTTCTTCGCCTGCGGGGGTTTTGTGTCGGTAGTACTCTTGGATTGCATGAACTTTGGCTTGCGCTTCGGTACCTGACAAAAATCAGCCTTGGTAAGTATGGCTTTCATGGCGAGGCAGGGAATGCAAGCATAATTGGACCACCCACATCAACTGCATGGAACCATTGCACCTTCAGGGGTGGACAGTCTAGTGGATAGCTTCTGAAGCTCTGTCCATAGTAAGGGTTCGTGGTATGGTCACCGGTATTTGACGGAGCGATAACGGGCTGAGGTTCTTTCGCTGTCGGAGTCGCATTGCGGCTTCCTGCCCACGGATTGATGGAATCGACAGCCGAGGCGAGATATGACTTCTCTGCCTTCTTGTCGCCGGATCCCGGCGCCATGGCTTCGGTATGGCCAAGTGGCCACCCGAAAATAGATCTCGATGTCCTCGCTTGCCAGGGTCGTGGACAGTACCGTTGAAGGACACACCAGCCCAACCTGCAACGGGGACGAATTGGGAATGGAAATAGAGACGCCAATATGGAGGAAGTGATGGAGCGCTAGAGGGTTACCAGTCCCGTCACCGGTTGGAACCGAGTGAGGAACGTAACCCCTGTGCGGCGCAGAACTTCGCCGTTGGCAGCGGTGCGGAGAGTTCGGGGACGTTTGGCGTTTGCACTTAGGATGAAGGGGAGGGTACCTTAGACAGCATTTGAACAATTGAAAGATGAAGATGACTCGGAAAAAGTGTCACAAGGCGGGATCTTTCAGCGAAGTTTCGACGACTTAACACTGGAATGTTCCAAGGGTGAGGCACAGATTGATCACATGTGGATGGGTTTGGACTTTGAGTGGTCGTGGTTTGGGTCGGCTTGAGAGCTCCAGGGACGCATGCGCTCCGTCCAAGCGATGACGCAGTGTGCTTACAGCTTGACCGCTGATTGGTGGGAGACCCGTAGTTGACCGCTTGGGGAAGCCACATGCATCAGCCACCGCGGGGAACCTGCATTGACGTTGATCTAGTCACTATGCCATTTGTGGTTAGCGTGGCGTTAAGACGGACGCAGCAAGGTTGCTCAGACTTTGGTGGGGCACGACATGGAATCCATGTGGATGCCCCGCCTCCATCAAAATTATTCGCGATCTCATTTACATACAACTACACTATTGAGTCGCCGCCTATCATAACAGCATTAGGACTTACACGGCGCTTATCGACAAGTCGCATAGGGCTATTATACCAATGCGTCCGATCTAGGCGTTCATCAGCGCTCCAGATTTATTTCGCGCCACACGCGTTGCCCGCTATGAGCAGGTAGCTCCACCTCGCAACATCGAAGGCTCTACTGGAACCTTTACTGCTTCAACGTCATCCATTCTTTCGAAAGCTCGACAACAACACAAACATGGCGCCTGAAACGAGAGTGCGCCGACGCAAGGAGCAGCTGGTTGACCAGCTCCCTAAGCGCTTCAAGGCGCTCAAGTTCGGGATCCAGTAAGAATCCTCCACAGTCTGCGCCGAGTCTGCTAGGTAGGATACTGGAACCAGCGACTGACGTATGCTTGCTTTGCAGATCTCATCAAGATATCGTGAGCCAGGGTGTCCTCGAGGTCTCTGACAACTTGCTCTACGATGTCGAGAATCGACGAACGCCGTTCCCCCACGGACCCCTCGATCCCCGCTTGGTTCGTATTTTGCTGTACTTCATTGTGGCTGGTTAACGAACTGACAGGATCGCAGGGAACGTCGAGCACGAATCGAGAAAGCAAGTGTAGCACATGCCACCTTGGTCTTCAGGAGTGCCCCGGTCACTTTGGCTACGTTCGACTGCCGCTCCCTGTCTTCCACATCGGCTACCTGAAATACATCCAGACGACTCTGCAAAATATTTGCAAAGACTGCGCAAAAGTCCTTCTGCAGGAACCCGAACGGCGCCAGTTCCTGAAGGAATTGCGCCGCCCCGGTATCGACAATTTACGACGGTCGGCGATTCTCAAGAAGATCAACGAGCAGTGTAGGAAGGCTAGGAGCTGTCCGTACTGTGGCTCGATACAGGGCGTCATCCGGAAGTTGAGCGTCATAAAGCTCGTACACGACAAGTTCGCGGCCTACAACAAATCAACGGCCCAGAAAAAGATCCCACCTGAAGCCAAGGTCGAATTCGATGCCTCGTTCGAGCAAGCCAAAAAGTATACACCGGAGCTGGAGAAGCACACGCGCAAGGCGATGGATGATCTAAATCCTCTCAAAGTTCTTAATCTTTTTAAGATGATCGAGCCCGCCGATTGCGAGCTCCTGGGATTGGACCCCGCCGAAGGCCGACCCGAGATGTTCCTCTGGAGATACGTCCCAGCGCCGCCAATCTCCATCAGGCCGTCAGTCGCCCAGGAAAATGCGAGTAATGAAGACGACATCACAAGCAAGCTGTCTGAAATCATTCTCTATGCCGGTCACCTGCGCGAATCACTAAAGAAGGGAGTTGCACTGCCCGTTATCATGGAACAATGGGAGTTCCTGCAGTTGCAGGTGGGCATGTACGTCAACAGCGACGTCCCTGGGCTGTATCAGCCTGGGTTCGGAAAGCCTATTCGTGGATTCTGCCAGCGTCTCAAGGGAAAGCAGGGGCGATTTCGTGGCAATCTCTCGGGAAAGCGCGTCGACTTTTCTGGGAGAACGGTCATCTCCCCTGATCCCAACCTCAGCATTGAGCAGGTGGCAGTCCCGCAGCTGGTAGCGAAGAACCTGACCTATCCAGAACGAGTAAACCACGCGAACATTGAGAAGCTGAGGGAACGTGTCATCAACGGACCAAACGTCTGGCCCGGTGCCCAGAACATCATTAAGAAGGATGGCGCAAAGTATAATCTCAAAATCGGCACAGAATCTCTCCGGGAGAGGCACGCTAGTAGTCTGGAGTTCGGAGATATTGTCGAACGCCACCTGGAGGACAACGATATCGTTCTTTTCAACCGGCAGCCGTCTCTGCACAAGCTCAGTATCATGAGCCATCTCGTCAAGGTCCGGCCCTGGAGGACTTTCCGTCTCAATGAATGTGTCTGCACCCCATACAATGCCGATTTCGACGGAGACGAGATGAATCTACACGTCCCGCAGACGGAGGAGGCTCGAGCAGAGGCTATCAACCTTATGGGGGTGAAACACAACCTGATCACGCCTAAGAATGGCGAGCCCATTATTGCCGCCACGCAAGACTTTATCACTGCAGCCTTTTTGCTGAGCAGCAAGGACAGGTTCTTCGACCGGACAGCTTTTACCTACATCTGCACTCAGATGCTTCTGGGAGACACGTATCTCGAGCTCCCTCCGCCCGCCATCGTCAAGCCTAGGGCTCTCTGGACCGGCAAGCAGATCTTCAACGTCCTCATGCGGCCTAACAAGGAATCTCCTGTCCTGGTGAACCTGGACGCGAAGAACAAGGTTTTCAAGAAGAAGAACGACGGCCTGATTCCCGATATGGACATTGACGATGCCTTTCTGGTCGTTCGAAATTCCGAGGTCATGTGCGGCAGGATGGATAAGTCGACAGTCGGAGGCGGCAAGAAGAACTCGGTCTTCTATGTGATCCTTCGGGATTTTGGACCGGATTATGCTGCGGCTGCCATGAATCGCTTGGCCAAGCTTTGCGCTAGGACACTGACACTGCGTGGGTTCTCCATCGGTGTCGGCGATGTGTGGCCATCGGGGTCTTTGACAGAATACAAGTCGAGGCTTGTGGAAGAGGCCTACAAGAAGTGCGACGAACTCATCGAGACTTACAGGCAAGGCAAGCTGGAAAAAGCTCCCGGTTGCAACCTCGAGGAGACTCTCGAGAACACCATCTCCGGTGTCCTGAGCGCAGTCCGACAACAAGCGGGTGATTATTGCGTCGGGAATCTGAGCAAGAACAATGCTCCACTGATCATGGCCAAGTCTGGTTCTAAGGGGTCTGATATCAACGTGGCCCAGATGGTCGCCTGCGTCGGGCAGCAGATTATCGGCGGCAAGCGTGTGCCGGATGGATTCCAGGACCGCAGTTTACCACACTTCCACAAGAACGCGCGTCAGCCTCCCTCAAAAGGTTTCGTCAGGAACAGTTTCTACACCGGGCTGGTCCCGACCGAGTTTCTCTTCCACGCCATTTCCGGCAGAGAAGGCTTGGTCGATACAGCAGTCAAGACAGCCGAGACAGGCTACATGTCTAGAAGGCTCATGAAATCTCTAGAAGATCTCTCAACCCAGTATGATGACACGGTCCGCACATCTGAGGGCGGAATCGTGCAGTTCCAGTACGGCGCTGACAGGCTCGACCCTGTCGATATGGAAGGCGATGCCAAACCCGTGGATTTCGCCAGAACATGGAATCACGCGCAGAGCATCACTTGGAGCAATTCCGACGCGTCGTTGCTGCCGTCGGAAATTCAAGAATTGTGCAAGACGATTTTGGATGAGGAAAGAAGGAAGTACGCGAGGAGGCATCTTGTCACAAACGAGGAGATCAAGTATGACGACGAGACGATCTGTAAGAGCATGGATCACGACGTCCTGATCGCCATTGACGAGCACGAGAGCGCCAGAGTCTACCTCAACACGATCCGGGACTACGTCAGAGAGCATGCTATGAAGCTAGCCAAGGCACGCAAAGCGGTCGGTTTAGATCCGTGCTTACCACCAGGTGATGAGACGATGAAGAAAGAACTCGATAAATGGGAGCCGGTGGGATCGACATACGACTCGGAGATGGAGCTCGACAGTTCTAGCGAGCCGCACAAGCCGTCTGAGTATGTCCTCAAGGATTTGCGCCGAGAGCTGGACGAGGAGAGCGAGCTTGATGAGGCCGCTCGGGAAGCCAGGATACAGGCCAAGGCCCAAGGCCATGTTGACCGCGTCGCAAAGGTCTCGGAGCGCACACTGCGACAATTCATCCAGATGTGTCTCCACAAGTATAAGAAGGCACGGGTCGAGCCGGGGCATGCTGTTGGCGCCGTCGGTGCGCAGTCTATCGGCGAGCCTGGTACGCAGATGACCCTCAAGACGTTCCACTTCGCTGGTGTCGCCGGCATGAGTATCACGCAGGGTGTGCCACGTATCAAGGAAATCATCAACGCCTCAAAACTCATCAGCACACCTGTCATTACATGCGAGTTGGAGAACAAGGTGGATCTCAAGGCGGCTCGTGTGGTCAAGGGGAGGATCGAAAAGACGTACATCTCGGATGTTATATCATACATTGATGATGAGTGGCTTCCGGATGTGGCCAAGATTGTGCTGCAGGTGGATCTCCAGGCGCTCTCGGACATGCAACTCGGCATCTCCATGAAGGACATCGCGGACGCCATCGTGCGGGCTAAGAAGCTCAAACTTAAGGTGGAGCCGGACGACCTGCGGATCGGACACGATCGCGTTGAGGTCATTGTGCGCAACACATGGCAGGACGTGACAGCCGCGAGGAAAGCCGCGCGTGTCCGGGCTGCCGCAATCGAAAAGGGCCAGCACGTATCCAGCGCAATGGACGAATCCGCGGCGGACTTCCAACTGCGGGTCAACTTCCTCAAGCGGATGCTCCCGCAGGTCTCCATTTCCGGCTATCCGGAAGCGGCACGAGCCATTATCCAGACGGACGACAAGACCAACGAACACAAAGTCCTCGTCGAAGGGTACGGCCTGCGGGCGTGCATGACGACCGAAGGCGTGGTCGGCACCAAGTGCGTGACCAACTCGGTCATGGAGTGCCGCGACGTGCTGGGCATCGAGGCGGCGCGCACGACCATCGCCACGGAAATCGGCTCCGTCATGGGCGACATGAACATCGACCCGCGCCACATGGAGCTGCTGGCCGACGTGATGACGTACAAGGGCGAGATCCTGGGCATCACGCGGTTCGGGCTGGCCAAGATGCGCGACAGTGTCTTGCAGCTGGCGTCGTTCGAGAAGACGCCCGACCATCTGTTTGACGCGGCTGCGGGGATGAAGAAGGACCGCATCCAGGGCGTGAGCGAGTGTATTATCATGGGGCAGACGATGTCGATCGGTACCGGGGCATTCCAGGTGGTGAGGAGGCTGGGGATTCGGGATCATCAGGTTGTGCCGAAGCCGACCCTGTTCGAGGACGCGTGGAAGAAGGATGAGGCGATCAAGCGAAGGGCGAGGATGGAGAAACGCAGGAATGGGATTGTTGGGGGCGGGATAGAATCGTCGAACATGGTCGCCGTGGCTGGGTAAACTGGTGGTGTTCTTTCCGGTTGGGTAGAAGGGAGGAGCGTCAGACTACGAGATTTTCGTTCATGTTTTGGCATCTTAGAATCTGCGGTGGTAAACTGGTTGTGTTATTTCAGCAAGTAGTCCTCCAGAGGTTATCGTACTGTGTATAAAGCTCAATTAGGTGATCACGGCGCTAAGTCAGTCAGATCAGGCTGCCCACACAGCAGCAAATTCGGCAAAGTATCGCAAAGAGGCCTTCAAGCAGGAGCTTGAGCTCGCCAAGAAGAATAAGACCAGTCGACTAAGACCACGGCAAAAGCCAGCCTCGCAAGGGGTAATATCCGGGTAATGGAACACCACGTGATCTGGCGACCCTGTTACGCGACTTGAGCTCCGCCCAAATCGCGATCCCGCCTGACATCGACGTCATCGTGAACGAGCTGAAGGGCAACGTCGGGCTTGCACTTCCCATCCTACTGATCCATTGCACGACACAGTTTGAGGATCATGACACCGGAAAATAGCAATTTCTAACTAAACCTCGGCTTTCCGACAAAGATCCACCATGTGCGGCCGATACTCGCTGGCCTTGGTGAGTGAAGGCTGTCCCGCCCTAATCTTGGCAGTATTGCTGTTCGGACCTTTTAACGCTTCGACTGCAGAGGCCGTCGCAGATTAGGCAGATGCTCCAAGATGAAATGGACATGCCCGTCAACGACGCCCCGGCCGACGAAGGCGACGGCGCCCCGCGCCAGAGCTACAACTTTGCGCCGGGCTACTACGGCGTCGTGTACCGCGCTGACGTGCCGGATCGCGGCGCGGGAACCACTACCAGAACCACTGCCACTACTACTACTCACGCACACAGCGATGCAGCACAACAGGAAGACAAAAGCACCGCGGAACCCGAACCCGAGGCTTCCCACCCTCACCCCACCCCAGAGACAACCAAAGAAGCGCGCTACAAGCTCCAGTCAATGAAATGGGGCCTGGTCCCCTTCTGGACCAAGGGCAAGCCGTCCTACCCGGCCATGCTCAAGACCATCAACTGCCGCGACGACTCGCTCGCGTCGCCGGGCGGCATGTGGGCGAGCATGAAGGCGCGCAAGCGCTGCGTCGTGCTGGCGGAGGGCTTCTACGAGTGGCTGAAGCGGGGGCCCGGCGGGAAGGAGAAGATCCCGCATTATGTGAAGCGGAAGGATGGCAAGCTGATGTGCTTTGCTGGGCTGTGGGATTGTGTCCGGTATAAGGAGGGAGAACAGGAAGGAGGGGGAGGGGAGGGGCCGCTTTATACGTATACCGTTGTTACCACCGACAGTAACGCGCAGTTGAAGTTCCTGCATGATCGGATGCCGGTTATCCTGGAGCCTGGGTCGGAGGCGCTGTGGAGGTGGTTGGATCCGGCGAGGACGGAGTGGAGTACGGAGCTGCAGGCGGTGTTGCGGCCGTTTGAGGGCGAGTTGGAGGTGTATCCTGTTAGTAAGGAGGTTGGGAAGGTGGGGAATAATTCGCCGAGTTTTGTGATTCCCGTGGCGAGTAGGGAGAATAAGGGGAATATTGCCAACTTCTTTGCGAATGCGAAGGGATCGACGCGGGGGGGGAAGAAGGGAGAAGCGGGCAAGGCGGATGTGGAGGTGGAGGTGAAGAAAGAAGAGACGGGTTCGAGTCAAGAGAGAGTGGAGACGGAGATGAAGACAGTGGATGAGCTGGGGGAGGCTGCTGATGATGGCGGGATGGGCTCAACGCCAAAGAAGGGGGTCAAGCGCGGGGCACACTCATCGCCGGTAAAAGAAGAGTCGGCGGCTAAGAAAGCGGCGCCTGCGAAGCCGTCGTCACCTGTTAAAGGGAAAGAGCAGGGCCGAGGCAAGATCAGCGCAACCAGCAACGCGGCGAGGAGTCCGGTCAAGGCTAAGGCTAAGGCGGGTGGAAGCCAGAAGATCACAAAGTTCTTTGGCAACAGCGCTTAGGCAGGGCCCTGCCTGCTGGGCTGGAGTAATCGGATTGGCGTTGGGCGTGCTGGATTGGATTGGTTGTCTGGATACCCTGACTCTTGCAACTGGGCTTACTTGGAAGGCTTTCAAACTGTTATCGTCGGGCGGAAGAGCACTGAAAAGTATTGAGCCTCCTTACCAAGTTTGCATGGCAAAACAATGTGAATGGCATTTTTACTAGGGGCTAACTTCTCGTACAGGTCTCTGTCTCTGTTGCGGTTCCCAATCTTCTCTCCTTACGCCTCTAGAGTCCAGCTCTTAGATACAGCCTCCGACCTCGCATCGACTTCAGCTTGACTTGAATGCCTGCCACAAGTACAGCATGCCCACCAGCACCCGAGCCACGAGCTCCATTATTGGCATCTCTCAGTGGCTGAAGTCTGGTCCAGTCGGCATCTCGCACTCCAACGCCGAATCCCAGCATGCGTCCGTCCAGTCTTGTGCAGCGGCAGTTGCAGCAGGGGTCTCCGTGGTCGAAGAGATGCTCGCCTCTGCGGTCGAGCTCGAGGTCGCCCTGACCGTGGGGTGGTCCGGCTCAACCCCGATTACCCCTCCCGGGCCTTCTCCCACCAATGCCGCGTACCTGTCATATTCCTCCGACCTGGCATCGCTCAGCACGATGGTAAACGCACCATACCCCCCCTCCGTTCGAAGTGTGGTCGGAGAGGCTGGTGTTGGGGCTGGACGGGTCTTGGACAGCTGTTTGCGAGTAGGCGTAGCCGAATACGGCCTCGCGGGTTTTGTCGAGGGTCCAGCTGGCGTCGAAGGAGTCGGGGTTGATGCAGCCGCCACAGAAGAAGGTTGAGGAGATGTGGGTGTTGTTGGCGAAGGTCGCTTTCTCGATGGGGGTCAGGGAGATGGCGTGGGCTGTGTATGGTACCACCCCGGAAGGAGTGTAGTCTTTGGCTACGTAAGGGGTTGTGTCCACTTTGTCGCCGTTGGCCCTGCTGGGGGTCAGTAGTCTTGTCTCCTTGTTGGCCCCCTCTTGTCCACCATCACTCTGGGCTTTAATATGTATCGATTCTCACCATGCAACAAGCAGAAGCGGGCCCAGCATAGAGCTACCAAGGCTGGCACCTGCCCATCCGGCGCCGTCCGTCAGGCGCGATACGAGCTGCGCGATGAAGTCGGTTGTTGGCTGCTGGGGTATCACGATGCCGAAGCGGTAGCCATTTTTAAGAAGGTATCCGTAGGACGCGATGCCCGTGTCGGGGTCCGTGTATTGGGCCGCGAAGGCCTGCACAGCTCCATGAGTCCGCTTGACCGCCGTCCAGGAGATTAGGAGTAGTTTGAGCATGAGCGAACTTGGTATCGCATTTTCCTGTTGTCATGGGCGTATGTAGATGTAGAAGCAATGTATCAACGAGGGGAAATACTCGGATATTGGCTTCGGGAGTCATCAAGCATGGTCAAGGGACGGGTCTTAAACCGGGGGAGAGGTTCGGCATGATGCTCAGCGGGAGAAATGGCCTTGGCTACGGCGTTGGCATGTAGGCCGGCGATGACCACAGCACATTGGTTTTCAGTCGCTGAAACGTACAAAGAAGAATATGGCCACGCCCCTGTCTCGAGTGCTCGTGACACATGTTCCTCATTGTCAAAGGGCAGCTGGGTACGAGTGACCAATCTAGGGCAGAGCGGTGCAGCCGTGAAGGATAAGGCATTCAACTCATCCAAATCTCTTGACGGTTTCTGTGGCTCGCTCCTGATCATACTAATCACACTTCGTAACTTTCGGTGGCCTATGGAACTCGACTCCTGCGGGAGAGTTCCTGTATATGCCATCCGAGTTGTGCTGGCACCTTGTATACGTGTATAAATCGGCCGTCCGTGCCTCCTGTGTCAACGTTCAAGGTCTGTGTAAGCCTCACTTCCGATGGCCCTTGATCTCAACTAACGGTACACCTAGGTCTACGTATATCCTAACGTTCCAGTACACGGCAACTTTGGCCATGCCTGACAACAAAGTTCTCAAGCTCCTGGAGGCCGGACAAATTGGACAAATGCGTATGGCTCGCGGGTGGCTGGCCTACCGACAAAGCCGTAAACTATGTCCTAGACCGCAAGTTAAACCTACGAAAGGCCACTCGAGTAGCAAGCCCGAATCCAAGTCTAAGTCCAACCCTGAACCCAAGTTCGAATCCAAGTCCAAATCCAAGTGCAAGTCGAAGGACTCGAAGGAGGCCGGGTTTCTAGGGTTGGTCTGGGTCAAGTCAAAAAAAAAAAAATGAAGCGTGAACAGAAGGAGAATGGCAGGGCGGGCTCCTTGCTAGTTTTACCGCAATATTAACGTATCGCGCCAGCGATGACATGACCACAGCACGACGCTTTCGGGTTGTTGAGCCATACAAATAACTACAGGATGCGGCCTCGATTCTTGCGTGCTCGTAACACATCTTGCCCATTAGCAAAGAGCGGCAGGTTACAGGTGACCATGTCAGCGCAGGGCGGAGCCAGCCATGAACTCATCTGAATCTCAGCGGCTTTCATGGCTGGCTCTCTGTTCCATTGACGACGACTCAGTGACTCTCAGGAGCTCAGGTCAGATGGAATAACCATGTGCACGTCACCGTGTGCGCCGGGATCTCCTACGCGGGTATAAATGGCCCCCTCCCAACCCCCTTCGCGTAGTATCTCCCCCATACCCGCAACTCAAGCTTAGACAGCACCACTACCAACGCTCAAGCTCTGCGTAAGTCTAACTGTTGATGACCTCTTGATCACCAGTTAACAGTATCCCTAGGTCCACATACATCATAACACTCCAGTACACGGCGACTTCGAGATGTCTAAGAAGAAGTCCTCAAGCTCCCGAAAGGCTTCGAAGAAAGGCCAGTCCAGTAGCAGCCAGCACCATGGTAGCAGCCACCACGGTAGCAGTCATCACGGTGGCAGCCAGTCTGGTAGCAGCCACCACCACAGGAGCGACACGGCCGACCGCGAGCTTCTACCCAGGTCCGGGTCCAAGTCCAAGTCCAAGTCCAAGCATAAGTCTAAGGACGCCGGGTGTGTCATTCTCTGAGGTGGCCATGACTTTGAAGCGCTCGTCTGGCTCAAAGTCAAAGAAATGAAGCGTCAAGAGAAGGGGAATAGCGAGGCGCGGCTCCTTGCTGGCTTTACTGCAGGTTTAGCATTATTCTGCATGCCTTCTACACAAGTTCTCTCTTGGCTGCCGTGATGTGAACGATGCCCTAGTCCCGTGCTCTCCTTGGTGCTGGAGCTTTCCACAACATTGGTCTCCTTTTGCGTGTCTTGCTTTGAGTGCCTGTGAGACAAATGTGAGACAAACTGTGGTGTATCCGACTGTGAATTGCACCTGGGCCTTTCGACACGCCCTTACATACAAAGGCAACTGCCGCAACAGATTGGGAACTTGAGAACCTGGATAACTGTATGTCCATTAACGCGGCTGGCCGCACGCAGCGCCAGACCTGCCCCCCTTGTGCGAGAATACATTCACAACGCCCTAAAACCCCATGCTCATTTTTATGCCTCTCTCCTTGTCCATGCAATCCCCGGGCCAATGCTTCCAAACGCCGGAATCCAGTCCATACCCAGGTCGGTTGCCCTCTCGTTTTATCCATGAACGACTTTTCGGATCCAACCCCCGAGCACGAGCATGTGTGAAACCCTAAAGCCATCCCGCCCAGACCATTCCCAATGATACCTAATCAATGTAATCCTCGTACCCATACTTGACCGCCAGCCCAGTGATCCTGTCAATGCAGGACCCCTCGTCACGACCGGGAAGCCACTGTTGTCAGACACAGCCCCTCGTTAGCACGCACATTTCTATTTTTTTTTAATTAAAAAAATAAAGAACACTCGCACTCCGTTCATGCATAATGAATGGACACTACCACCAAATAACCCAGGAATGAACGACGAAATGAAAGAAAGAATACCAGGTACATACCGGCTTCATCTCATCGTACCCGAGCCCCTTCGACTTGAGCAACAGCAACTTCACCGTCTCCTCACACGTCCACGGCCCACGATCAGCTCGCGCACCCTCAACTTCTCGGGCCGGGGCCGGCGACCGGGGCCGGCCGGTGATGGGGAGCGGAGTGCGCCTTTTGCTGTCAGGCTTGGCCGGGGCCGTAACGGCAGAGTCTTCTGCTTTCTTCTCGGGGACCGGGGCCGGGGCCGGGGTGGGAGTGGCGGTGTTGGCGACTGCGGTGGCGGGGGTCCGGCCCTCACTGGCAGCCACAGCGGCCGTGCGTGTGGCAGGGGCGTTGATCGGGGTGAACGCGATGGTTGGGAAGAGGGGCGTGTCCTTTTTCGGCTCGGCGGTGTCCTGAGTGCGTTCCGTTCCTGTCCGCGCTTCTTTCTGGGCGCAGTCGGGACCGGCTTGGGGAGTGGCCTGGGTGTCATTTCCATTATTCCCCTTCTCCTCACGGTCGCGAACAGCGGTGGGCTGGTTCGTGGACGTGAACCAGGGCGCAACCACGGCCGGCTCCACCGACAGCTCGACGGGAGCGGTGACTTTCTGCTCGGTCTCAATCTTGCTGCCCTTGAAGTGGCAGCCGTTGGAATCAAGGACTCGGTTGAAGGTCACTTTGGCGCACGGAACGATCGTGGGCTCCAAGGGCGAGAAGCGCCTCCAGATGCCCACCAGTCGGTCCTGCTGCTCCTTGCAGAACTCGATGCGGAGGAGCTTGCCCGGGATCGGCTGGTCGATACAGTGCACGCAAGAGCAGTGGCCGATGATGCCGATGCACATGATGGGCAGGATATCGATGAGTGCCGGTTAGGTGGATTGAGCACGGGGATAACAGCTCCAGGCTCGTCAGCAGAATGCTTAAAGGAATTTAAGGAAGTCGGTCGGTGGTGAATGAGAAGTGGAGTTGGAGAGCCGACGACTTGAAGATATTTATGATACATATACTTACTAGGTCTTGTGGACACAGCCGACCTGGCGTCGAGGACGTGGCAGATGACGAAGAAGATCGGTGGTGGTGTAAGCCAGAAGAACGATGATTCGGAATTCACTCAACCAGAACAGGTTGGCAAGGTCTGGCAATGCGTGGTGGCCATCTGTTGGGCTCTCAAAAGGCCCGAGCTTCCTCTTGGATGACGATGACTGCGTCGGGAGAAGTTCGGAGTGCCTGTCTACTATTGTTCGGGTGAACTAGAGCCTCTAGAGTCAACGCGGTCCATAATCTATCCCAGATCTGAAACTTCCACGCGACTTAGACGCGACGGCCACATGGTCGTGACTTCATACACACGCCTTTTGGTCCTATCTGAACAAAGCAGCAAAGTGATCTCATGGCGCAGGATTTCTTATCTGCCCTTGTGAAGCCCAGCTGACCTTTGTATGATGGCGGTGGCCCCCCTGGTCAGGGATGGGACGGACGAGACGTGTGGAGAGAGTCTGACTGTGAGTTTGCTTTTGCCATAAGTGACACGAGAGCATGGAAATGCAGTGCGTTGAACGTCTAAATCCACGCGATGGCTACGCGGACTTGATGATTTGTCTAGTGACTCTGAGTCCAGTTCAATCGCGTTGAATTGCCTTCACAACACTAATAACTTAATTGATGGAGTCAGTAAAGGAGGCCTTGCCTTTTGCATTACTAGTACCGCCTCCCCTATCAGTTTACGAAAACAGAGCATTAGGAAAGGTTTTTTATAATGAGTTGGCGGAATACACCATCGTCCGCGTCCTCATCCTCGTGACAACTGACGTCCGAGTCCGAATCGCGTGAAGTGAAACTCATCGGATACATATATGTTTTCGGTGATCGTAGATGCTCTCGAGCCGAGCGTACCCTTCTCCAGTTCTCCTGGTCCACAGACCGCCACTGGCTTCGCTGGCTTCGAATTCCTGTTCCTGGTCCTTGAGCCCTTGGCCAAGTAGTCGCCTGTTGCGGCAACACCTGTTCCCTTCTCATATGGCGAAAGTCTCTCTTTTCACCCATCCCCGTCGTTGATCGGCGTCAACACCCTCAGCAGCAAATGGTTTGCGAAACGCCCAAGCTTCCGCCTTTTGATTATCATCGCAACCTCTGCTAGCATTCCTACTTTTTGCTCTGTTGTTTACTCATGACGGAGTGAGTAAACAACATGTCGCGGGATCGGAAAGTAGTTCAATGACAAACAGCCGCTGATGGTACACTCAGAGAAAATGAACATACAGAAAAAGAAGTGAGGCGCGATGTAAAATGATTAGACTCGAGCAAAACATTGCAAAAATGTGGCTCTCCCGCCGGGAATTGAACCCGGGTCTCGAGCGATGTCTGGACTGGAGTCCGATGACAAGCTCACATACTGACCACTATACTACGGAAGATTTGTGGGTGTTGGCACCCACCGTAGCTTGGCGTGCCATCGGCTTCGCCACCCTATAAACTTTATGCAGCTAGAAAATTCTTGACGGCGATCTCTGTACCGCCAACTTAGCCTCCGGGAGCGTAAAGCTGACGCAGTGCTATGTCGGCTGTCGGATAGGGCAAAATCCGCCGAGGTTACTTAGATTCCCTATTATCGGGAACCGCTTCTCTCTCTTAATAAAAATCAGCCTTGGGAGTTCTCCGACAACACCACTACTCTCTCCTTCACAAGGACACGCTGGGTGGGGATGGGCAAAGCGCCTATACATTTCAATAAACAAACCCGTAGATGTTACATTCATATCTCTCCACCTCACTTCTTTCCCGACTCCCCTGTGAGGCTTAGGGCGCCTCCTCGTCATTGCAGCACGACTCCCCGTGCCGACAACCCCGCTAGCCTCAGGGCCGTTCCAGATCCCATTCACCTCCCCCTCAACGCCAAGATCTTAGTCGCCGCCTGCTCGGCAGCAATGACGATCATCGCCGACGGGTTGCCCGTGCTCATGCCGGGGAAGATGGAGGCGTCCACCACAAACAGGTTGTCGGTGCCATACACCTTGGTGTTGAGATCCACCACGGCGGTGCCGCCGGTCCGGCCGTCGTCGGTGCCCAGCTTGGCTGTGCCCATCCAGTGGTTGGAGCGGCGGTTTGCAGGTGTGACGGGGAGCTTTACGAGGAAATCATTAGCCATTGTTCTTCTAGGGCCAGTTCCCAGATGGGCATGGAAGGAGAAAGGGGGAAGAGGCTTACGCTATTGACATAATCCTCAACGGTCCCATTGGGCGGGGGCAGGACCCAGGTGATGTTGGGGATGACGTTCAGAGCGGCCATCAGGTTCTTGATTCCCTGGATGACGGCCTCCTTGTCGCCGGCGTTGTGGAGATAGGGGGCCTCCGCGACGACTGTGTCAAGGCTCGGCGTAATGGCCATGCGGCCGCGGGAAACCACACCTCTGCCGAGGTACTGACTGAGGGTCATGGCGTCTCCAAGGGGGTTAGTATCTGCAAAGTGCTGAGGCTTGTGTCGGGGTACTCACGGGTCGAGTTGGTCTGGCGGGAATCGCCCTCGACACGGGCAGTCCACTGGAACTGGCGGACGATGCCGTCAGAAGGGGTGACCTCTTCCCACATCTGCATTTCGGTTAGCTACGATTCATGTGCGCCAGGTCGAGATCCAGGGGCAGGCCTACCATCGGGCCAATGTTCGGCGCAGCCTGCGCGAGGATGCCAGACCGTTTCTCGAGGTACAGGTTCTTGTCACTCTCGATAGGGGTGTCCCACGCCTCGTAGAAGTCGTAGAAGACGACATCCGGGTGGGTAATGATAACGTCGGTATTGAGGTGATCGATCAGGTTCTTGCCCACGGGCAGCTTGATCCAGTCGCTCTTGGGAGTGAACGTCGCGCCGTCTTTAGAGTTGGCGACGATCTGGAGTTGATCCTCGGGGCCGACACCGCCTGCACCACTGGTCAGTATATATCACTGCCTGGATCACCAAAGCTGCGAGACTTACTGCGGAATAGCAGCTTCGCCGAACCAAAAGCACCGGCCGAGAAGATGACACCACCCTTGGGGTTCAACTTGACGGTGCCGGTGAAGCCGCCGTTGGTCAGGCACTCCAACTCGACACCCGAAACTTGGCTGCCAGTGCGGACCGCCCTCCTGACAGCCGTGTTGGTCCAGAGATCAAAGTTGGCGCGCCCGTCCGCCGTGACGAGGTATGTCGCCAGCGGGCCGCCTCGCTCGCCGTTGGAAAACATGAAGTGGGTGTGGGCAAAGGTGCGGTTCTTCTGGTTCGGCGAGTCGTTGGCGACCACTTGTTTCCACCCAGACTTGGCAAGGCCGCTGGTTAAAACGTCATATCCTTCTTGCCGGTAGAGCTTGCCGTCCATGGACGGGTGCCAAGTACCCGGGATCCTGCTGAATACGCGGCTTGTTGCGGCGGCGAGGTCCTTCGACTTCCAGCCGCCGGGCCAGTTGTAGTCCCAATCCTTGGCATTCGGCTAGCAACACCATTAGTCTCCAAGTCGGAGTTGCGACAGCTCTGATTGCTTACCTTCCACCAAAGGCCAGCGTTGACAGCAGTCCCGCCGCCCAACACGCAGCCCGCCATCTGGTCCGTATCCGTGCAGGCAACACCAGCAGAGTTGACCCAGATCTCATTGCACAGGCCTGGGACGTCGAAGCGGGTGAGAGTGGTGCCTTCTAGCCAGCCGGGCTTCATAGTCCCATTCCACCTGCCGGTTGAAGGTGGCCCCTTTTCAATGAGCAAAACCTTGTGGCCGGCCGCACTGAGCTTGTCAGCGACGGGAATGCCACCCGCGCCGGCTCCGACGACAATGTAGTCGTACGTCGTCTCGGGAGCGGGTTTGCACTGCGCAACAGGGCCGCCGGGACTGGGAGCAGCACGGTCAGACTCCAAAGCAAGGGATCTGAGCTTCGGCTTGCGTTAAACTTACCCGTCGCAGGTAGTGGTAGGCGTCTTCGTGGCCAACGCCGTCCACTGAGTGTATGAGGCCTGATTGACCCCCTCGAGCGACGCACCCCACTGCCCGAACCCGTTATCGTGGAAGCCGAAAGTGGCCTGGTCTGGGCAGGTGGGATTCTCAAGGCCCTGCTTGCTCGCCGCACGACCGAGGACCAAGTTTCCTTGACTCGTCGAAACGCTCCCGGTGGTACCCTCCTGGCTCCAGGCAAAGCAGTTCTGGCACCGATAGAGCAACTCGAAGCTGGTGGCGGTGACATTTGTCGAGATCTGGGTCAGCTTGGCGTCGCCGGTGTAGACTCCTGGCAGGGTGTAGCCGGTCGCATAGCGAAACGAGGTGTAAACAGTCCCGTTGTATTGCCATGCCACGAGCAGCAGCGCCTGCGTCATCTGGCCGGACTGGCCATGAGAGATACCGCACCACCCGGGTGACGTGGCATTTGCGATTTGGCAGCGCTACAGGGTGTCAGTTGAGCCTTCAGGTTCTTGGGGTAACTCCAGAACCCACCAGAAGACCGATGTACTCGGTGGCATCCTTCGTCAAGGCATCAGAGGGCAAGGCCAAACCGAAGGCAAAAGGGGCTCCGTCGGTAGCAGTCCATGTCTTCAACTTGATACCGGTCCCGGCGTCGGTGTAAGACCCCTCGGTCATTTGCGATACGCATTGCTGCAGGCCTTGGAAAGGTCAGCGCTGCAAAGGCTTGTGAGGCCGGAAATGTTCACCACTTACACAACGACGCCGCAAGGGCGGTCGCCCCAATGCGGCTGAGAAGTTTCATCGTTCCAACGCAGCCAGAGGTCACAGGGCGGTGCCGGAATCAGGTTGGGCCAAGAAAGACAAGCATCCCTCCTGAACCAAGGATCTCAAGGAAGAGCAGAACAAATAAATAAACACATATCTGCTTTTGCCATGATTGTGTGCCTGGTAGGTAGTCTTCCCGAGCTCCGCACTCCCGTGATTGAGGTAACGGAAAGGCTCTCCGGGGAAAGGAAACGGAATGTCACCGATAGGATGGATCCTACGGAAGAATGGCAACCCCTCTGTTGTTGGAGTAGTTGGAGGCGGATAGATTGGGCTGCAGGTCCACAGTATAGCCTCCAACCAAAAGCATATGAGATCGGCAGCCAGTCAGGGCGAGCTTCATATTAAAGGGAGCATGTAAATTGGAGAGGTCGTCGCCTGAGTGCAACGTCCCCAACGTCTGCCAGGGGCTGGCCAAGCTGATTGCCAGGCGCGGCATGACAGAGCCGGGGAAGTAGAGTAGCATGCGGAACCAAGCGCCGATGTTGACATGCACCCCGGCGGACCTGCCTGGTATTGTCGCGGGGCGCTCCCCTGAAAGCGAATCAGCGGCGTCAGGATCAGACGATAGGGCAAGAGGAAACCGGAGCTTGATGATTCGCGGGTAAACCCAGATGTCGAGATGCCAAGTGAATCGACCCTTCGGCTGCGGGTCTGCAATGGTCGGATGCAACATCAAGTGTGGCTTCCGCCAGAGAAAGATACTGAGTTTCGGTTGACTTCGGGCGTCCAGACTGTGCCATAACAAGCTCGTATGCTTCACTTGTTGGAGCCCAGAGCACCGACTGCAGAGCAGTCACCATTGACGGGATGATGTCCATGTTGGGGTCCTTGGATTGCGGGTTATCCGGTTCCAGAAGAGATCCCGTGGCATTCTGGGTGCGGTAATTCGACCCCCACTTTGGATAAATCCCCGGCCATGCCCCATGCCGTTTCGCTGACTGCGCCCCTCCGTCTTCATCTATCACCGACCTCGAGAGCCCTTCGTGGCCTATTTCGTTTGTTAATCAGCCTATACCCAATCAACTTGCGTATAGTAAGCTGAGCGGTCCGACGGCCCAGCCTGGCTATGTTCCGTTTCTGTTCACCCGGTAGACTCTGACAGTGCCTCTGTGATGATCTGGACACATGATAACGGGCAGCAGTAAGAATAGATACTTCTCTAAGGAGTGTGGATCGAGCAAGAAAGGCCAGTTATGAGAACATAGCGTACAAGCGAAGAAAAGGAAGAAAGTGAGAAGAGGAGTGAGGAGTAAAAAGACAGCAAAGGAGAGATAGAGCAAGCAAGTCGCCGAGCGAACTCCGCTTTAGGCGAAAGACATCATCTCGGGATGTCATTGATCGATCTGGTCAGCCTTATGCCAGGAAACAAGTGAAAGATTGTCTCGACTTCGCAAATGAAATATCTGACATTGTACGGGGGAAAGGTCAGTGATTGCACAACTCAAGCCGCCACAGAGATAGGTGCATCGTGCATTCATGCGAATGAATGGGAAAATACGCCTGGTCCTGTGTGTGTCATGGGACAGATTCTGTATCATGTCCTTCTCCTCAAGGCTCCCTGAGGGACAATGCCGTCTTAGTCTTGGATTTCTTTCACTTCTCGGAGTCAGCGGAGACGGTGACACAGGTGGGCAGCTGTGTAAGCATGTTGAGGTAGAAAAGTGGCGCTGTGGAATCACAGGGGTTTCTCTGGTCGTTACAGGTAGAATGATAACCGCCTTTGTCGTGTGTGCACATCGAGCCTCAAGGGCAAAGTATCTAGGTAGTAGGAGATAATTTGGTTCTTTGAATTGTTTCCGCACGACATATCCGAGCTGCCCGGAGTCGGGTGTTTGCAAATTGAAATACCAATCCGTGGCAGATGCCACTGCGCGGTGGCTCCATCGTCAGCCCATCATCCATTTAGCGCCAGGGACAGTCAGACATCTTTCTGCTAAGTGACGGCCGCACTTTCCTGCCAATTGAGGTCCGCGGGAAGGTGCGAGCTAGCTGGTAGCTTTGGCTCCATGCTCTTCTGTTCTCCTTGGAACGCCGTCACGTTTGGTTTGGAAAGTTCGACAATCTACCTAGATTCGAGCCTCCGACGATAATCATACCTCAACTTCTTGTCATGTTCCTGCCTCCTGCTGTTCACTGTGATGTCTAAGGCCATGGCTAACAAAATGAATATCACGATTGGTGAAATATAAGGCTACTGCCCAGACTCCGGTTGCAACAGGCAATCGCGGTTCACTGTTTTTATCAATGATGAAACACAACTGTCCTCCTCCCAAACCGAAGGAAGCTAGCTGCAGTCGACCCTGTCAACCCTGCGGCACAAGACCGCATCGACCCGGCTTCTGTCATCCACCTTTCTCACTGAGAATCGATTCTATGCACCGCTGACCGCACTTTTCCCGACCAAATATGGCCGGCAACTTCGCCAACATCCACCGCGATGGAGACCGTGACAAAGACCGTACAGCGGAAGAAACAAGTCAAGGCCACGCCGCAACGTAGCGCCTTGCCACTTACATGAGTTACACCTTCGCATTTGGCGAACTACCGCGACAGGTGCAGAAGAAGTTGCCTGTGAATTGAAAGCACTCGCGGTCTGGCCGGTCTCCGTTCGACATTCTGTTGTCTTTCACCTAACTTAACCTTAGCTCTCTCCGATGATGCCATGCGACTTGGTATCCATCGGGAGACACCACTTCGTATCTCTGAGCCTCACCCCACACATGGACCCGGGACCCGGCTCGGTATGTAGTCTTGGCGTTCCGAACGGACCGGTCGTCCTCCGCGCCGAATACGGCAATGAGCGGCGCCCCGGATCTTACCTTGCTGATCACTTCTCGGCATGACCGGGGACTGTCGCGCATTGACAAAGCTTCACCGACCACTTTGGCCCTTTGCACCTAGGATTGCGTCAAAACCCGTTGTTTGGATGGTAGCGTTGCGCAGCTGGACACCATTCGGCGGCTCCCACACTCTCTAAGTTGAGACACCCCTGCGGTCCTTGCTCGAGCAGAGCATATCATCACCACCGAAAGTGCTCTCAGCTACATACCATAGACATCAGCTTGGCGCCTGTCCCGGATCGCTCCCGCGGCGACCGGGGAGGAATCGATGAGGAGGTTATTACCCTCTGGTGAAATGATATCCATCCAGCTCTCGCTCAACAACGGGCTGTATGAAAAGCTCACCGGGTCAAACATCCATGTTCATGAAATGCTCGTTGCAAACGTCCTCGGCCATGGGGCAGAAGAAGTTCTCGCAACGGAACCATCCTTCATCATTCCCCTTTCCACCAAGGGGTTGCGGAATTCTGACGATCCCCCTTCCAACCATGAAGGTTTTGAGTGCGCTCATAAGAGATCGGTCAGAAAGCCAAGAGTCTCCAGTAGCGACCCTGCGGTAGGTGAGAAGGTCGACCTGAATAATTGCCCAAGCGGGGCCAAGCTTCGGGTTCCCGTAGGGCAGGTTAAGCCACTCGGTGTGTGCCCACAGGTTGCCTTCAAGAAAACAAGCATGGCCCTGTGCATCGCCGTGAGAGCCTTCCTCCGAATCAACATCTAAATTCCCCTCCAATTCTTCGCTCTCACGCTCATGATCCAAGTTGCCAACTTGTTAGGAATTGCCGTCCCTGTCACGCTTATGCAGGAGGAGGACTTGCTGAATGCACATCCATCCTGTCTGGCACTCGTTCCTCCATCGGGCGACGATGTCATACGGCACCGCCTGCATCAAATCATAGGCGTTCATGAGCTTGTGGCAGCACGTCCCTGGATCCCTACTCCCCAGGATATCTCTAACCGACCGACATGACTGTCCTTAGCGATGCGTCGGCTCCGAGGCTCGGGAGGCAGACGAGGATTGCTAGGGCGCCAACCATGGTCTTCCCAGGCATGCCTAAATGTGCGAGATAGAAGACCCCCAGAACGAGCGTATGAAGCGGCCCAAGCTTGAGCTCCAGCCCGCAGCTATTACAACGCCGGACGAACAGCCCGTGCAGGGTATCGATCGGAGGGATGCCGGGAACCCGAAGATGGCAATCACGTTGTGCCAGACAGCCTGGGCAGCAGTGTGGCAGGACGGATGCTTCCAACTGGTCGGAATGCGTGCATACCCACGCCGTAAAAGGCGCAGACTACGGGTGAGTCGGCATCCCATCTGCCACAGATGGTCCTTTTCTTCACCTGGAAAGCGGCGTGAGGGAGAATGTGCTCTTGGGGATGGGCTTCTGCACCGATTCCGTTAGGGACTCTCAATTCCCAAGTGGCCATTCGGGCCATGAGCCAGCGTCTTCTATGTCGAATCCATCCTGCGCGTCCGAGACCGCTTCTGCAACCTTGCTGATATCTGACCTCGTGGGACATGAATGGACTATCGGGAGAGCTGGGTTGGAGCTTGGGGCCTTTCTAGCCTTTCTGGGCTCCCAGCTGGTGACGTGGCAAATAGCAAGTTCGCCGGACTGGCGATATCAACTGAGCTAAGCGTGAGGGCGGATACTAACCCGCGGTCCACTGGTCCATTCGAGGACCTCGGCCTCAATACTTGGCTAGGACAAAGGAATAGACGTAGAAGCCGTAGAAATAATCCGTCAGAGTGCTAGGGACAAGTCAGCCAGCAGCACAGAACCACAATGATAAAGGTGGTCTCTTACACGTGGTCTTCCTTTCCACAGCTTGCTAGAAGCTCCAGGTTACGTTCCTGCAAGAAGAAACCTGACCGGCCCTAGACCACCATCTGGCGGACAGCTGCATAGTCGGCGACGGACCAGGAGCTTGTTGTCCCGGTGAGCCCGCAGCCGGCCTGGCGGCTCTAAATGTTGAGGTATGTTGGCGCGGCACCGGTACCTCCGAGTGGAAAAGGCTGGCCAGGCCTCCGACCAAGAGCCTTGAAGTATGCCGCATAGCGGAGGTTCCAGGAGGAGGGCCTAGTGAGGGCTAAAGGGTGAGCTTTGGAGCCGCGCTATGTTTGTGACTTGTCTGGGGCTGACTACACAAACTTGCACGGCCGGCAACACAGGCTCTGCTTTATGATGGCGGGATTGATCCTTCAGGCATCTCTTCAACTGTTTCTTGTCTATCGTCTTGTCAGACTCGAGAGTGACGCAGGATGTGCTCGTGCCCAGACGAGCCCTCCGGCCTAGGGGAGCCCCAACCTTTACCTGATCCTTATCGACACCAAGGGTACGTCTGCGGACAACCCATTTGTTGAACCAATATCGATACTTCGACTCTCTGTGCACGCTACCTGTTATGTCCGCGATCCCTACTTTGAAGCGATCGGCACTCACGCAGCGTGAAAGTAGCAATGTTCTCTCATGAATACAAGCACTTGGCTTGTACTTAGTCATCGACTTTCCATTGGGCGCGGACTCGCCCATGTATAGCTCAAGGATAATGGGCTTAAGACATTCTCAGCGCTTCTCCTTCGGACGTCGAGGAATTTGGCGTCCTGTGAGCGAGGAAGTAAATTGCCGACGTTCATGACGCCGTCGAATTTTGAATTAGGGATGGGGGGCAGCGGGCGAGGGATCGGAGAAAGGGATGGCTTGTCCAAGAAGTTGTGGGTTCCGCGGGGAATCCGCATTCTATATACCGTACAGGTACCTTAGTACCTAGGTATTTAAGTCCTCCCGTCCAGGACCCGCTTGCCGCGCACCACATACCACATGTAGGGAAAGTCGGTGGGAGCAAACGAGGCAACTGTGAAAGTGCAGCTTTCCTGGGCAGAACGGCGAATCGGGCTGGAAGACGGCGGAAGCATACCTAAGCTAGCCAACCAGCGACCGAGAACGGAGGCCTATCACATCATCTATCACTATCCGTGAGCTTTAGTCCGTAGCGTCCGTCTGATCTAAGGCGACGTTCCAGTGATGGGATGGCGAGTGCAAGTGTCACGGTGTGCAACCTCCATGTTGAAAGTGAGGCGGCTGGCACCAGCAAGATCCGTCGCGCATCTTACATGTGCATGGATGCCCGGAGTCCAGAAGTGACAGGTGTGCACATCTCGGCCAACGGCTTAGCGTCATGTTCCTCTACAGAAAGATCGTGCCTCCATGACAGGGATGAGGCTCCATGTCATTGTCGAGACAAACGCAGCGGCCCAACCGCACTGATAGATCACCTGCAGTGGACGGTTGACAACCCGGTAGACCGCCATGTGCGTGGCTCGTGCCACCCCATCGAGGTGAGGTTATCCACGGACCACACGAGCCTCAGCTTTGGCCCGAAGGGGGACGGCGCGCGTACGTCCTCCCCGTTGAACAAAACTGAGCAGGCCAATGACTGTCTGAGGCCCAATCCAGGCGTTGTCGGCCAGCTGTGCTAATTCCTTAGTGGGGGGTAGGGAGTTTTTGTGCAACACTGGATGTTATGGGCGGGCGCAATCCAATGGTTGACGCCTTCTGCCCTTCAGACTGTAGTGCACAAAATTTTCCTGGAAAAGAGCTCTCCATTTCTTCAACTGCATGGAATGGTTTGTCGAAGCGAGACACGGCCGAATCCGTGAGGGCCCGGGTGGTGTGGGAAGGAGGGGCCCTGGTAATCCTACCTAACTACCTAGTAAACTAAACTCAAGACATCGCCGAAGTATCGCACTGCAACAATCCCGCGCGGAGCGGGAGCCGGGAGGCGCCCTCCATCCTTCATCCCCTGGCCCGTACCCAATGGGACGGCATGTATGTACCAGAACCCCGTGCATGGCGCTGTTGGGATGACTGGTGAGCTTGGCAGCTTTGAGCTTGGTCCTTGGGGGTTGAAATCGCGGCCCCTGCACCACTTGCCCGATGTCCAGATACAAACCCTTGAGTAAGGCGGGCATGGCGGTTGGCAATCATAGTATTGCTTAGTTCGTCGGAGTCCTTGAGTGGCCATTCCCATCCTCCGAACAGTGGCAGCTTTGCATCCATCGGCTTGCGATGATGCATAAAGCCACCGGGTGCTCGACCACTTCTTGCTCCTCGTTCCAGTATACATCTCCTTCACCGCTCGCATCTTCCTCAAGACTGCAGCCCTCTCGCGTTTCAGCTAACCTACCGTGTATCTCGACGATATACACCACCAACCTCGATTATGCCTGCAAGGCAAGTAATGCCTTTCTTGCCCTCATATTGCTGTGTCATATTGGTTCGGCATTGGTTCTTTCCTCCCGTCCAGGTCCGACCTCATTTTGCTACTCCCTGTGTACCTGAGCCCGCTCCCCTCTGCTTAGTACCCTTTCCCTGTCTCTACCGTGTCCCTTGTATACCCGTGCCGACTTTTTATCATTCCTATTCCCATCCTCCCGTCCACTGGAAGCTCGACGCCCAGTAAGCCACAGTGACACCCAGAAGACTGCTTCGTTTAACTCGTCCACACAACGCACCTGTCTAACTACGCCTCCGGCAGAAGCAACGCTGATAACTGGAGCACCATCGCAAGGAAGGGCTCTCCGATTCCAGATATACGTCGTCTCGGGCCTTCTTCTAACTACCCTGTTGGCTATTTGCATGGGACATCTGATGCAACGGGGCACAAGAGTCAAAGCAGAGCCAACGTTGTGTATAAAACTGGCGCGCAGTTCTCGAATTGCCCGTAGGTTGAGCTTTCCCCTCTAACGGTACTCACCCATCTACGGTCATTGCACTTGCTGACTTTAAGCATGATGTATCACATCAAGGGCTGCCACCGACCTCCCGAGCGAGATACGTGACTATGACCTCAACCCATGATTTGACCCTTGTCTTCGGGCGATGGGAGCCGGGGCTGCGAGGTGATCAAAGGTAAAGTTGTAGTGGAAGTCGGATTCGGCCATGCTGTCAGTCACAATGTCTTGATTATGAGCGTGGTTCGGTCTTGGACATGTTTCATGTTTTCTATAGCACGGCCTGACACCTACTTACCTTGGGTAGAGACCGAGAATATCAGAGTGGAATACCGCGTCATTGTGTAAGCGAAGCCTTGAGATCGCGAGCGCATGTGTAGCTCTACAGGCACTGTATAAGCGATAATTGATTCTTGACTAGTAGCTAGCTAAAGACGATGTTCGTCCTGGTCTGTCGACGGGCGTGACATTTCGGGCTCTCCTGGAGGAACTTGAACCTCTGAGAGAGACCCTCGCTGATATAACAAAACCAACTGCTGAGGCCAGGATTATACAGATCCTTCAGGACGCTGGGATTGTCGGAGCAACTTTGGGAAGGTAGATTTGTTAGAGTCGTCAGCCGACAAAATAGCTTCCTAGACCGACGCGAGCCATCTCTGAATCGGCTCAAGTTCTCCTTCATAGATATCATCGCCTTCAAATATCGGATCGCGGGAAAGCAGACAAATTTGGGCAGTATCTACACCGAAGCTTTAGATATGCCCTGATAAAAACAGCGAACCCCGATTGCTTGTTACAACCGGAGTGTGGGCAATAGCCTTATATTTCACCATGCCCATCAGCTTTCGTGAATTTGGACAGGGGAAGCTCGAAAACCGAATCGAACGCCGCGGGCTTTTTGTCTGCAACGCGGGCGCCTGCTCTACCGTAATGCCACTCCACAGAGAAGGGCGTCACGATTTCGGCGTGACTACAGGCTATGCGTGGGTTGCCATTCAGAGTTTCAGTGACTCTTGCAGCCAAGACTCATGCGAAAGACAAAATATTATCGATTGCAGCTCGTCCACCGACTTCCCACCAAGACCGACGTTCATCCTCGAATCCTCCTTTGGGACCAGGGGCAGGCACCGACCACTCCAGCCATGACATCTAGCACTGGAACACCGCCGGTCCTGGGACAATGTACGAGTTGAAGTTGTTGTAGATCTATCAAAACTCCGGTCAACAAAACCCAGCCACACCAAAGCGCAATCCATTCAGCCATCTGTCACTCACATTGGCAGTGTAGCCCGGATCTGTCGCCTTGAACGCACCCGGAATCTTCGCAGTCGGACTCGGGGTCGTATTCCCGCCACCTGTCACGTTCACCTGGGCGCAGCTGATGTAGAACTGCGGGGTGCTGCCCGGGTTGTGGATCGCCAGCGACTGGATGCGCAGCAGGTACTCGCCGTTCTTGATGCACCTCGGGATGTTGTATTGGTAGGAGTCTGTCATCCATCAGATGCAAAAAGGCTGATTAGCGGAAGACCGGAGTACAGGATGGAGCTCGGCGGGGATGCATACTCCGCATCGGCCACGAGGACGAGCCGCCGCTGAAGGTCGGGCCCCAGTCGTAGATCTTGAACCAGTCGCCCGAGCCGTCGTAGTCTTGGACCGAGCCTGGGGCCTTGGACATGTACCTGGCAGCGGAGATGTCAGTTATGCTCCCCAGGAAGCGTTGACCCATGAAATGGGAGACGTACAGAGAAATAGGTCCCTGGTGGTACACGGCTTGGTCGCTGTAGAAGGTGAAGGAATCGCCCGCCTTCACATTGACGACGGTCGTGCTGGCGCCCGAGTTGCCGCCCACATTGCAGCGCAAGTCGTTGGATGACAGGCTGGTGACGGGCGAGTTGTAGTTGGTGTTCTTCCGGATGTGCTCGTACACGCCAAACTTGGTGGAGCCCACGCCCAGTTGCTGGAAGATGTAGTGGCCTGAGACATCGGCCACGGCCAGGGAGAGGGCGGCGAGCAGAGCGGAGAGCTTCATGATGCTGGAAGAGGTCGGCTGCTATGCGCTGCGTGGACGTCAAGCACAGGCTACAGAAAAGGTTAGCTGATGAAGGGGAGGGCTTTGATCAGGATAGTCGGCTAGGGAGAAGTTACTACAAAAGGAGTTCCCATCCTAGGTAGCTTTTAAGGTCAGCGACGCATGACTTCGGCTCCGCGACTCCATGATAAGCAAATGCCGGCCTCCGGGAGGTGGCAGTTTACAAGACGGCCCGCATTTTTCATCATGCGAGCCATTTGTCCTTTCAGGCAAGCAAGGCATATGTCCCCGTGGGGCCCCAGATTGCATGTCCAATGGCCGTCAAGCCGGAATTAAACATCACAGTACGTGGCAGATTGCGGGTTAGCCAAGACAACAAATTGCAACCCGATCGCGTCGTGTGGAAGCAGCCATGCCGTGCCCGGTTCGTCAAACGGGTTGTATTTTTTCGTCATGAGTGGCAGCTTGGTCACAATACCATTGCATAAAGCGCAAGGCAAACGCGGAGCGTTATCAGATACAGGGAGCTGAAGCTCTCTTCCGTCTCTTATCAAACGTCGCTTGTTATGAAGGAAATGCAAGGCAGACGTTGGAATGTTGGATGTATGTCATGCCGCTCAATACAGCGGTACATCTGCTCTGGCCTCATTCGACCTTTTTCAAACGAGTCCCCTACTGCTCAGTATGCTGTCCCTGCAGCCATCTCTCCCATGTCAGGTTCAGTCGGTCCCTGCTGTCGTCGCTCTCCTCGCTTGTCGACGGAGCCTCGGAAGCACTCTCGGGATACCACCAGACACCAGGGCCGGAATCCGACTTAGCATCCTCCTCCGAACCGTGCCGCACAGCCGTGCTTGACGGCGAAAAGTCTGATACGTGGCTAGCGGATCCCATACTAGCCGGAATCTCCTCCGAAGCTCTATACTCCCAACGCACCGGGCTCCGGGGAGCTTGCTGCTCTTGAAGATCGTCAAGGGTGAAACTCCACCATGGCTGGTCCCCATCAGCTTGCTGCTCTTGAGGGTCGGCAGGAACGGAACTGAGGCTGCCCCTTGCGTCTTGACTCTCGATCACCGCGCTATGAGTGAGAGAGGAGGCCCGGTTGGGGATGGCCGGGCGACCAACAGGCGACATGGGGCGCCGGTTCTCCTCATGGTTCTGAGTCAAGTGGTGAGACTTGTGCCGCGGCAGGTTGGCTGAGTGGGCAGCAGCGGGAGTCCTCGCGCGGGATCCTGGGAGTTGGCGTTTTGTCAGCTTTTCAGCTTATCTCTAACGTGGCTGAGAGAGATTGAGTCTCAACCGCCTCCACTGCTGATCGCAGTGACTGAGATTGGTAACAACGGAGAGAGATGGTGCCCCGCTTTGACGATGATGGAAAAGAACGACTTTAGGCAAGAAGAATATATATGAGCTGGGAGCTTACTGTGAGCTTGATGTGCTGGGGCGGTGTAGCACGGTCGCTGGCGCGGCATCAAGTCGGTGTCGCTGCTCGAGAAGGAGGCACGCGGCCCAGCGCCACGGCGCGTCTGACGGCACCGCGGGAAGTGGTCGTTTCCGTCGTCGTGGTCATGCGGTTTTTCATCGCGGTGGCAGACCACCGTGCAGGTGCAGCTCAACTTGCTGAACTTGCTGCCCATGATGCCCCTGCTTTGTGTCGATGGTGTCAAGTGCTCATGAGGGTATTGCGATGTACTGAAGAAGCTGATCAAAGTGGTTTGACTCGGTTGATGTTGAGGGAAAGAACCCATCGATCACCCCGCGTTGGCTGTTGGGTAGACGGTCTATCGGAGTCTATATCGATAATGCCGATAACAAGCCCCAAGGCTGAATAGACCTCTTCTCACTTGCCATTGTTCTAATACAGCTCAATAGTGCCATTAGTGTCTGGCTCATCGAATGCTGTCTGTCATAGGCTAGGAGTGAATAGGTAGGTGCCGGTGGATGTGCCTCATAACGAATGCCTTGAACGTTCCGATAGCCCTGACATATTCCTATTGTCTTGTTGCCAACTATGACTCCAGCCGATTGTCTATCAGATGTCGACGCCTCATTTCCATGGACGAGATTCCTCTTGGAATGTCAGGAATGTCGTGGCATCCGGAAACGGAGTCATAACACCTGGAAACGGAGCCATGACACCCGGAAACAGAATCATGGCATTTTGTCAGCACAAAGACTCGGATAACCATGGATTAACCCAAGGGAGACAAAGGAGAGATTTAGTATGAAGCCACCCGCTCTGGAGGACTCTGGAAGTTCGAGGGACAAGGACAATCAACATTGACTTCAATTGATCACTTCTGGGCTGCTCCCATTATTCACCTCAAACGATTGCTGTAAGCTCCCATCATCTGTGTGATAACACTGGATACGTGCTGTTGGTACTTCCAACGATTCCACGGGATTGACACTTAGGGCCCTCGTGATGTCAGGCGTGAGCGAATGTATCCATGATGGATATGGCCCTTTATACTCCTTTATGCCTATCCGCCTGGCAGGGGAATGTAGAGGTGGGAACTGCTGAAATGCTGGTTCCCGTTTTCCGGGTCTTTGTTCATAGCAAACAATCCATTGTTTAGCGGATTTCCGCTCCCTTATCTCAGAGTACCGCCCACGACTCTGCTATGCCCACGCTAGCAGAGGGTGCCAAACCTGTCATGTATGTACCGTCCACCGAATCGCCGCTTCACACACCGCTTACTCTCTCCTCCTCTTCCCTCAGCCGCCTCGCAACTTCAACATTCCCTCTTAAACTCACCGCCTGTGATGGAGCTAGCCTCTTATTCCCTGCAGTCTGCAACACATCCGCCCCAGCTGCAAGCAAGACCTCCACCATCCTCCCATGCCCGCCCTCCGCCGCCGCATACAGCGCCGTACACCCCCATTATAACGGCTCCCCTCGGCATTCACCTCCGCCCCAGCAGCAATCAACCGTTCCACAACCTCCTCCACACTGCCACTGATCGCAGCCGCCTGTAGAGCCGTCACCCCTTTATACCCCCCCAACGGCGCGGTATTCACCTCCGCCCCCTTCTCCAACAACAGCTCGACCACCTCTCCAAACCCGCCCTGCGCCGCCGCCTGGAGCGCAGTACGCCCACTATCCCACGCAGCAGGCGCGTTGACCATTCTCTCCACCCCTCCTCCTTCAGAATCCAACAACCGCCTCACTATCCCCAATTGCCCGCCCTCGCACGCAGCCTGCAGCGCCGTCCGCCCCATGTACCGCGCCGCGGGGAGGTGCACGTCCGCGCCATGGGCGAGCAGCATCTCCACAACGTCTGCGTGGCCCGCGCGCGCGGCGAGCGCCAGCGCCGTGAGCCCGCCGTTGTTCCCGCCCGGCGCGTTGACGTCTCCGCCGGCGGCGAGGAGGGCGCGCACGAGGGGGAGGTGTCCCGCCAGAGAGGCTGCTTGGAGCGGGGTGCGGCCGTAGTAGCCTGTTGCTGGGGGGGTTGGGGTCCTGGCCTTGGGAGAGGAGGGTTTGGAGGAGGGGGAGGTTTCCGTTGAGACTGGCTTGTAGGATGGGGGAGGGGTTCGTTTCAGGGTCCGGGTCGGGGTCTGGCATGGGAGGGGGTGCTTCTGCGGTCATTGTTGACGGTGAGGTGTTGTCCATGGGGGGCCGGGTGATAGCAGGCGAAGCAAACGGGGCTGATGCTAGGATGAGCTTGCCTCTCCAGGTGGCCGTTCGGATGGAAGGTGACGATTGTGATTGGTCTGCCCGGATTTACGGGCGAGTAAGCTGGAGGGCCGAGGCGCAGACAGGACATAGCCCCTGGAGAAGGTATCTACCGTAATCAAAGAGTCCCGGCTGCGCGATAGGAGGCCTCATGAGAAGATTCTCCAAGCCGCAGGCTCGGGGCGGTACATTATGCCAGTTGGTAGACTGCAGCTCCAGCTCCTGGCAAAGGTGTCACGGTTTCGACACAGTTCCCGGGTCCCGGGAACTGGCATAACTGGCCACGGCTAATTTCATGTACTGTACTAAGGTGGTGATTGATTGTTGACCTGATGAGAAAGATCAGTTGACGACATTGCACATACAGGAGAACGGGTTCGGGTGTTTATGTACATTGTTGAGAGCATGTTCAGCAGGCCGCGAAGTGCTCATTTTGCCGTCTTGTTTTGCCCGGAACCTACTACTGGTACCTACTGTAGGAAGATAAGCACCGTGCCAAGAACGGCCACATATACCTCTGTACGCTCTCGGCTTCTATACCGTACGCAACTTTGCCCCGCTCTCTTCAGACCACCTCGTAAGCCAAGACCCTTCCCCAAACGCCAAAACACGTTTGACGCGACAACACACATCCATCATGTCTGCTCAAGATTATTACGGCCAGCAGCAAGGCTACGGCTACAGCAACCAAGCCCAGCAAGGTTACAACCCGCAAGACTCTTACAGCCAGGGACAGCCGCAAAACTACCAGCAACAAGTGAGCTGCTGATGGAACCGTCACTGCAAGGAAACCTGCATGCTAATTAATCGGTCGCCTTTGCTCTCTTCAGCCATACGGGAACCCATCTCCTCCTTCGAACCCGCCCTATTACTCGTCCCCGCCACCTCAGCAATACCAGTATCAAGCGCCCCAAGCCCACGGCGGACCCCACCGGTCAGCTCGCCCTACCCGCCTCCCCCCCCTCACCAGCAGCACCCGCAGGGTGGATACTAT
Organism: Achaetomium macrosporum; assembly: GCA_033296875.1. NCBI lineage: Eukaryota > Fungi > Ascomycota > Sordariomycetes > Sordariales > Chaetomiaceae > Achaetomium > Achaetomium macrosporum. Next base: position 116,501 of record MU860051.1, read on the forward strand.
CCTCCTCCGCAGCAGCAGCATCAGCCGCATCAGCCGCATCATCAACAGCAGTACCAACAGGGAGGATGCTATCCTCCTCCCCAGCAGCAGCCTGTTGGACAGTACCCTCCTCCCCATCACCAGCAGCAACCGCCGCATGGTTACGGCGCACCCGGGCAGGGTGTAGGACGACATCCAGGCCCGGATCAAGACCGCGGCATCGCTGGTGGGCTCCTAGGCGCGGCCGCTGGCGCATTTCTCGGGCACTCCGCCGGAGGCGGCCTGGGCACGGCTGCCGGCGTTCTGGGCGGGGCCTTTGCGGGGCACAAGATTGAGAATGCTCTTGGTCACGGCGAAAAGTAAGTTCCTCTTGTTGGGGGGCCGGAGTTCTCCCTGCACATGACGTCGGAGAGGCGTGTATATCTAGAGTACATGATGCTAACATAGCCCTTCTACAGGCACGGTAAGCATAAGAAGGACAAGAAATACAAGAAAGACAAACACCATAAGAGGAAGAAGTCCGGGTCGAGTAGCAGTAGCTCCAGCAGTGACTCGGATTAAGAGCTGAGTGAGCAGCCTGGGATGATATGGCCGCGGGATTTCTGATGAGCCCAACTCACAATCGAGAAATTTCTACATCAAAATTGACAATTCAACTTTGACTGGAAGACTTCAGAGTGTCCTCCACCTGCCCGGAACACTAGATGTTGGCGAACTAGGACAGCACCACCTCATTCAGTTACCCCCCTACCTTCAACTTACCCAGTAATATCATGATGCTAGGCAAGATGGGCAATAAGGGTAGCATCGACACCGTCAAGAGCTCCCTAACGACGTCGGGCGAGACGAGTGATGGTTCTTTTGGGACTGATTGGCTTTTACTGGCAGATGAATTGGAGGCCTCGGAGCTCACCAGAAGCTGCGGGAGGTAGCCGCATACCCGAACGGCCCCGGGTATATACGGAATGCGCATACATACTTAGGACATACAGGTACTCAAGGTACCCAACGCAGAGTTGGACGCCTTGCAGCATTCTTGCCCAATGATTCTTACCCCAACACCCAGGGCGTATCTCAGCCACTCTCTGATTCATCCCGCTCATATTACCGCCCCCCGACGCCAGCTCACCCCGGCGCTTCAATTTGTTCCGTGCTTCCGTTTAGTCATATACCTCATACTTTGTTGCCTCTAAAGCGGCACTCCGACTAGGTATCAGCCACAGCAGCTGTGTAGGACCCCTTGCTATCCGGGCTTTTCAAAACACCGGATCACAATGAGGCTCAATACCGAGACCTTCCAACTCGAGACCTTCGTGTCTCACGAGACAGCCAGCTACGCGATTCTTTCTCACACGTGGGGCAAGGATGAGACGCTCTTCGAGGACATCAGGAGCAAACCGCCTGGGCCTTTGAACAACCGGCCGGCAAGGCTGGCGACGCCAAGGTGATTGGCGCATGTGCCAAAGCTAGGAGCGAGGGCTACCGTTATATCTGGAACGACACTTGCTGCATCGACAAGTCGAGCAGCGCAGAGCTCTCGGAGGCGATCAACTCCATGTTTGAGTGGTATCGCACTTCTCAGGTCTGCTACGCCTATCTGTCGGACATTACACGCGGACATGCGGCTAAGCTTGACAGCAGCCGATGGTTCACGCGGGGATGGACCCTCCAAGAACTGATAGTACCAAGCGAGGTCCTGTTTTGCAACAGGGACTGGAAGACACTTGGAAGCTGAAGGACTCTTGCAGCCCACTTGTCCGACATCACCGGAATCGACGAGGCGATTTTACTCTGGGACCCCGGTGTCAATGTGAACCGGCTGTTAGCTAAGACCAGCGTCGCGGCGCGCATGTCTTTGATTCGCCACAGGCAAACCACAAGAAAGGAGGACATAGCATACTGTCTCATAGGACTGTTTGACGTGAACATGCCGCTCCTGTATGGTGAAGGCACAAAGGCTTACGCTCGCCTCCAGCAAGAGATCATAAGAAACCTAGACGATCAGTCAATTCTGGCCCATTGGACTCCTGGCCTGGAGCATGGCGCGGACAGGATCCTCGCCGGAGATCCTCACAGCTCCCGATTTGTACGATTGCTCTCGAGCCAACCGCGATCTGCTGTAATAAGGAAAGGGGCACTCACCGCGAGATCTATGGTGTTGACGAATGCTGGACTTGAGCTCCGAGCCCCCCTTTTATCTAAGGTGTTGAGGATGTCGTTCTGGGACCGGCCCGACATGTTGACAGAACCAAATCATACCTGGCTGGCCGTGCTAGATTGCCACCATGCATCCGATTTTCTAATCAGACCAGTCATCTTCCTGGAACCTCTCGACGGGTTTACGGAATCGGGATATCGATCATTTCGAAGAACCGGCAAAGTCGCTTGGCTGATCCCTCCACTTCACGCTATCGGTCGAGAATTACAAGTCCGAGGCATCTACTGCGATCGTGCTGAAATTTTGGAGGATATTCAGAGGGAGCAACAAGGCTCCAAAGGTATGCCACTTCATTCCCGGGGCAGGTAGTCTTTCGCGGCGAAGGTCATGGCCTATCAAAGCCCGCTATTGGTTACGGCATTCAGCTCGAGGGAGTCCAAGCAGACGAGCCCCGCTGGCAGCTCCAGGTAGAGGAACCTCGGCAATCCATAATCTTCCTTCAAGAGCCAACTGGTAATCACTCCAAGACATCGACGCACAACGTGGTCCCCCCACTTACTGTACGCACAACTGGGCGCCTCCAAGATTCCTTCCGCCTTCTCGCATCCCTGCCAACTGTGCAGAATAATTACATGGCCCCTTCGGCTTTCGAAGTGATTCAATTCCTAACACTCCCCCCAAACTATATTATCAGGCCGTTGCAGCGGCTTCAGTATCTCGGCCTCATGTACTTCAGCTGCAGGGACAGGCCCGAAAATGGATTCTTTGTCGCCTGGGGATTGAGACGGAATCGGGAAGAGCATCTAGTCTCATCCCCTGGTTTCTGCTGGGACAATCTTCAGATAGACTGCTCCATCTTGACCTGGAGCGATGTTTCTATCCAAGGGTCCCGAGCGCCTGGGCGACGAATGGGCAGTCAATCTGCTGACTGACAGGAAGTCCCGTTTCATGATGTGGAGTTATCGCAATCTCTCTTTTCGTCCGCAGTATTTTGACGGCGAAGGATCCATGATCAGGTCGGTAACGATCTCCAACTTCTCCATTTTATTTATACCTTATTTATTAGGGCGTGGGTCGCTGCCGTTGACATTTTGGACCGCCGGGCGTTCCGTCTCACCGTCGATATATCCGAAGCGGGCGGAGATACATCATCCGACACGTTTGAATCGGCTGCAACGATGTAGCTGTGGAATGGAAAGGAGTTTCCCTAGGTATATTCGAGGAAGCTGGTCATCCTTGAAGGAACACAGTACGCACCTAGTTGTACAGCGGCCTCCGAGCTAGAGTGTGCCAACCTAGGTACCTATTCAACCTCTTTTTAAGGGTTCAATTCTTCTTCCCGGACCCGACTGGTGGGAACCGAAACCATTGCGAGTACTAGTAGACGTGCCACGGTTGTTGCTTTATGACTAAATCAATACACATTAATCCAGAGCCTCGCCTTAGATAAATCGACGGTGCCTCTTAGATAGAACGCCGGTCTCTAGCAGCCTTCGGCGAGTTAACACCTCAAGATTCGCTGGCAGCCATCATGGGCTTGCGCATCACCATAGGGACATAATTTGCACATACAGACTGTTGAATCTACTGGGCGGTGAGGAACTGGGTCGGAGTTCCGAGGATGGCAGCGCAGGGCAGAAGGCGGTCTGGGCAGTCAATCCAGGGGTGATTAGTGGCTTGGCACAGGAGGTTTCTCAGGGTTTGGGCGATGCCCACAGAAGGTTGAACGGATGATCGGAACATCAACAGCTTCAATTGACACACTGCCTGCCCCTCAGCTTCTACACGCTCCATCCGTAAGCCCTGCACTCTGTGACACCGTGGATACGTGGCTGTTGGACTTCCAACACAAACCAACGCGCACCAAAGCCTTCGTCCTCCTGTCCATAACCCTAGACTGACCCAGAGTTCTAACCCCAAGCCCTAACTGTGGCCCGAGCTCCAACTATATAGGTAACCTAAACTGAAACTACTTAGGACTTATAGGTACATACCGAACCTCTCGCCTAGGCGGACGCTAACCAAAGACAATGAGACACGGACGTTCTCTCCGAAAAGACACCCTTGGTTTATCCACCCCGTAGAACTTTTGTTCTGGCCGCCCAATTTGGCAGGTGCCGCCATCTCCAGGGGTCTCGGCAGTGCAGGGGTCAAAGGCAGGCGCGGCAGCCTAGCTCAGCGGCACGGATTATGATCCGATTTTCGAGTCCGAGTCTGCCAAACACGGCACAGCAAATGAGGCTAATGAAGGCTGTGTCGGCCTATTGTACCTACGTACAGAGTGGAGTAATGGGATGCACACCAATAAGAAAGGAGGACGGGCGGTGGCTGTCGCGACTGAGATCTTAAGGTCCACCCTGCCCTATGCAAGAAGCAACGTGACAAGAGGATCAAGGGGGCATATAAGGCTCTCGAATCCTCTCACACCGAGAGCCGAGCTTGATACCAATCTTTGCTCTCCAGAACCGGTCCATTCGTTCCTTGTTTGGTTACTAATTGACAATCATGCGTTCTTTCGCCATCGCCGCCGCAGTTTCCACCCTGGCAAGCTTCGCTGTCGCGCAGAACAACACGGGCTCAGGCAATACTGTCGACCTTTTCATTGACGACGACATTAATAGCCAGGGCCTCTATGCTGCTTCAATCGTAAGCGCCTGCAACGACCAGACCGTCTACGCCCTCCAATGCACCAGTGCCAGAGGTGACGTTGTCGGGTCTCGGACGTGTGGCGCCGCTGCACCGGTTTGTAACCCTTGATGTCCTGGATAACAATAACATTCAGTTCAGCTAACTAGTTACATAGACCCTGACCGTCACGGGGGGCCCCTCCGTCTACATGGTCAACTACGTTACAGAGACTTCCGCGTTCGGCCACGACGCGGAGCTGACCATCTCCGAATCTTGCGCCCTAACGGGCACCACCGAGGCCAACTGTGTCGTGAGTGTCGCCATCGAGGTCGATGACACTTCGACTGCTACGTCGACCAGCATGGTCCTCTCCGGCACCGACTACCACCGCTACCAGGTAGCCATCACCGGCGGCGCGGAGAAGACCGCCAGCGCGACAGGTGCCTGCAAGCCCAACGCCGGTGCCGAAACCAACCCGGATGTGGTCAGGGTTGTGGGTGCTGCTCTTGCGATAGGCCTTATGGGGGTTCTTGCTTTGTGAGGTCAGCGAGGAACTTGGAACGCTTGGATGTAAACTATTATCTAGACAGATTTAGTTTGTTGGACACCGCGGATCAGGATTATGATAGTTTTAGATAACCGGTTGGGAGGGGAGCCATTGCGGGCGGACGCAACAGCATGTTCTATGTCATACTAGAGTAACTAATAGATGCTTCCTAACCCTATTAGAGGCGCGACCGAAACAAAAACGCTAGGTAGAACCACTCCTAAATATAGCGAAACATATTCTCCCTAACCGACCTCTTCATAGTCACGGGCCGGCCATCCTCATACTCTACCCCTGACGCGCCCCCGTCTCCCGCGATGCCCTCCAGCTTTTGCTTCAGGTCCTCATCCAGTTCAGCCTGTGACTTGCTGCGGACTGTTTCCGCTGCCGGCTTTGGGGTACTTTGTGGGGAGGTAGCGCTTTGTTGCGTGCTGGCTGTGCCCGTGCCTGCTTTCTCGGGCTGGGAATGGGACTGCTTGGGCACGGGTGAGCTTCAGATGTCCGAAAAAGTCTGCTCAGGCAAGTCTCACCTCTGCTTTTGAGCTTTCCTTGGTCGAAAACTTGGGTGCGCTGGATAGAGTGCGTGCTGAGCATTGCAGAGCAAGAGAGCGGGCTGGCTTGACTGTTGATGTTGAGAGCTGTTGAGTTCCAGTCCTCCACCACGCTGCAGCTCGTCCTGTACTGGATGAGCGGATCATGTTTGTTTATGTCAGATTCAGTTCTTGCTTCAAGCTTGCATCATTGGGAACTGCGACATTTGCACTCTTGGACAAACTACTACTGGTGGTACTAATAGAGTTCAGTGGGCCGGGGTGTAAGAGGCTTGGTGATGTCATTGTGTCATTCCCAGCAAAGCAAGGATTTGCCAGATCTACGAAACCAAATGTGGGCTCCAGAGGCGCAACTAACTTTCACCCTCGCTTCGCTTGACGGCAGTTGGCTTTCTTTGATGACAACATGGCTAGGCGAAAACGAAAGGTAGTACTATGAACATGAGCCTCCCAGGCCGGTAAGACAACTCCAACTTAGTCTAAGGCTTACCAAGTTCACGATCCAACCCCTGAAGAACATATGGGCACCGCGACATCAACTCCCAATCTCCGATTTCTCACGACATACCTTGCATCGAGGCGCCAGGCAGTTCCTTCAACCAGCCGTCGATATCCTCCCTGACACGCCTCTGGATGGTGCACCTGTTGGTGTCTTGGATCGACTGGAGCTTGAGCGTCGGGCAGTTGACCCTGTCGCTGAACAGGTCGCTCTGGCAGTTGGCGTCCATGGCGCGCTGGAGGGCGTCGCCCTTCCAGCCAAACACGTAGTCGCCGTGGTTGCCGTAGCCCGTCTTGTCGCCGAACGACCACACGAACGGCTGCGACCCGTCCTCGGGCCACAGCGCCTTGTCGTTGAACGGGCGCGTGTCCCAGTAGGTCTCGTAGAAGACCTCCGGGATGGCGACCGGGTGCGTCGACGGGCAGCTGTTGCCCTGCCGGTAGGCCACGTGCGAGCTGTGGTCCGGGCTGTCGACGTTCTTGCCGTCCCAGCACGTCGGGAAGCGCACCGTCACCATGATGCCGGCCTTGCACGGCGTCGTCGGGAAGGAGTAGCGGTACCCCGTGCGCGTCATGGGGCTGTCGAGACAGGTGAACTGGAGCGCCGGGTTCTTGCGCGCCTCGGCCTCGGTGCGGTAGGTCGGGTTCCCGACTATCATGCGGAACCCCGGGCGGAAGGCCGTGACCTTGCCGTTCGAGAGGTAGTAGACGGTCTGGCCGCCGTTGGAGGCCGTGTAGCCCAGCCCGTTGCCCATGGTGTTGACGCGCTTGTAGGTGCCGTTGCGCGCCCGGAAGAAGAGGACGGCCGTCCAGTAGTTGGAGAAGTCCTCGGTGGGCATGCAGCTGGTGCACGTCGCTGTCGAGGCTATGTCGTGCGCCTGGGGATCCATTGTGACGTTGAAGGCGTTGCCGCCGACGATCTGGTGGAGATGAGGAGAGGGTGCCATGCCGGGGTTGACGAGACTGGGCGAGTCAGTCCGACGAACATGTGACGAGGGCACATCGGAGACCGAGTACTTACGGATCGAGGCGGTCAACGACGAGCTGAGCGCATGAGAAGCGCAGCGTGGCCGCGGAGTTGGCGCCGGGCGCCAGGGCCGCGGCCGCAAGGAGAACAGAGCTCCAGCGCATCTTCGAGTTGGGCAACCACTTAGGACTGCGTAATAGAAAGAACTGTTGGTGGCGAAGAATAGAAGAGATTCAAAAAGGAGCAGGGTTTTCATAGTCTAACCAACTCCTTCTTGGCAGCGCCCGTCGACTTTATCTGGCGAGTGTACCACGGCAGCGCACATGGTCCCGGCATCCAAGTACCGAGCGCTGTATGTGGCATAGATTGATGGAACGCTTCTTCCATGACCCGAGGCTTCGAGTGCCTTCTCGGCAAGTGTTTTAATAACAACTTCATAATATCCGGCTAATGGGATTGGCCATGTGAGCCCACGGAGCGGCTGTGGGGTCTGGGGTAAATTCCGGAGACAGCGGCAGTCGTGGTGTCACGCCCGTGTATATTAATAGGTCGTGGGCCAGATGATCACGGCCCTGTTCCTGGTTGCTGCCGTTATCCCGGTAGCATCAAATGGCTTGTCACTGTGTCGTTCCCAGGTATCTCGGCTTGGTTAGTAGGCGGCCTCCTATGAATGAGCACTTCCGTTGTGCATGAGGGGCCGGGAGAGCATCTTGAGGCTATGCGGGTGTTGGGTTGACTCTCAGCTAGGGGCTCGCCCTCAAATGTCAGCTCCACGGCACTGGTGTGTTCAGCGATCTCAAAGCCAGCTGACCAATATGGTTGTTGGGAGAACTGCTGAGCGCTGATAGAATACTCTGGAACTCAGCCAGTTGACTCGGGATATGAGCATAAGAGTCCCGGGACGGTAGTTTTATTCTAGAAAACCAAGGATCAGAGTGTTGGCGCCGGGGTGGTTGAGGTTCTCAGGTTACCGTCTCGGGTGCAAGAGAGAGAAGAGCGTTGCTTGCTGTGCCGTTGCCAATCTCCTGAGCGCTTTTTCGGACATGTACAGAACCCAGGTAGCTGATCGCCGGCCAGTGGAACTAGAACGAAGAGAAAGGCGGGAGCAACTGGGCGGGTCGGTTCTGAAAATTCCATTGACGGACCTGGTCGGCTGGTCCCCAAGACTGGCCTGGGCAAGGACACCAGGACAGTAAAAGCCCCTCTAAGAGTCTTGAATCAACAGAATGACGCTTTCAAAGAGCATCACCCAGGCCCTGTGGCAGCATAAAGGCTGTCGCTTGGGTTCCTGGGGCAGAAAGCTCGACGATATCATGTCGATAATCTCCATGCTATTTCCAGATCTGACAGAAGACTCACTGCCGCCAGAACCCAGGGCTTATGTTTTCTGTGTTGAGCATTTCATTCCGCTTATCGGGGAAACCCCCCTCGGCTAGCTGCTTTCAAGGGGGCCTTATGCTTCAAATGTGCCGCATCCTTCAAGTGGCTGCGATGGGATATTCGATACAGGAGGTTAACCATGATCTCCTACAATTGAGCACGCTTCGGCATAGACAGCTAGAGCAGAGTCGGTTGAGGTCCCACGTGCGCCCCGCGGGATAACTCACCAGTCGGTATGCTTTCCGATCCATATGGAAGCCGAAATCGAAGTTTGGAACATAACCAGAAAACCAGTATATACGCTCACCCCAAGCGTAGTACATTGCAGGCAGCTTCTAGTTATACAGCTTACATAGATGATCCCCCTTAATATCAAGTGATCGCTCTCAGCCACACCCTCTTTTTATATATCTCGGCACTTGCATTCAGCACTTATTTAAGCTGAAAACTATGTCGTACAAATATTTTGCGAAGACTGGGTGCATTGCGAAGACTTGATAGGAAGAGAACTAACTAAAGGAAGGTTGTGGCGGTACGAGGGATATGCACGTAGTCGGTGTGCATAGGCCATGGCACTACGCCTATTACGGCTAACCTATAATGGCTTGCAACTACTGCGAACTCAATTCAGCACGGAAGGTGTGCACGCATTGGTGTACAGACCACTTTCTAGTTATGTTCCAAACTTTGATTTCGGCTTCCGTAATCCACGTGCTTGTTTACGGCGTCGATTGCTGATCGCAGGATCGCGCTTTTTCACCTCATCCGATCTTCATCTTGGTACACGCACATTCTACCCCACTATGTGCTTCTTCACGGGGTTCTCCAGATTTTGGGTAGATGGCTTATCAAACTGTTAGCGCGCTATAAGAAGTAAGAACCGGTAGGCGCTGCCCTCCGGATGGACGAGGCTCCCGTTCAATCTGCGCGCCGACTGTTTCCCTTCCACAGCGGGGTTCTCTTGTATACGACCGGCGTCGTTATACTAACAGCCGTCTCACTCTCGTTACTTCTGCTTAAACTACAGCTGAGCGAGATGCTGCTTCACGCTGGCCACGCCCTCCTAGCCTTTGCGGGTGTCGGGCTCTCACAAAGCTCACCAAGCTCACAGGGCAGGTACGAGACGGTGGATCTGTCATGGCACCCCTCAAAGCAGACTCAGCTGAACAATCTCACTGCTGTGGTGGATGGAGATGGGGTATACGGTTTCATCTACAACTCGTCCGACACCCCGGACGAGCTGTATGCCGTGTATAATTGGTGCAACATGCCGCATGTCCGGAAGAAGGAGTATGTCAAGGCTCCGGATGAGTACGAACTTATCTTCGTTGAGGTGGTATGTTTTAGGACCACGAAACTGTGTGCATCTGCTCTCCATTGACAGCATTTCTGTATGCAGATTCACCGTCACCACAAGCGGACGCCATACTCCTCCAACGCCTTCCCCGTTGAGCCATACCAATGGAACTGCGACGACCAAGGTCTCTACTACCACGGAGAACCATTTGGGAGACCCCAACAAGCCACGCCCGCCTACTGGAAGGGCTACACCTCCGAGGTCAACCCGTTCATCCCCTCGGGCTGGATCGGATCCTGCCAGTTCCCCCAGATTACATCCGACGGGCTCTCAGACTCCTGGCAGCACGGCGCAGACCTCTACTCCGTCTACCACGGCCTCCTCCACTTCCTCCCCGACCGCAACGACCGCAGCTGGCGGCGCAAAGTAGCCTACCGCGTCACGCATAACAGCATCACCTCGCAGGTAGCCGGCATGCTCGTGCACGGCATGTGGCGCACGACCGAGCGCGTGCCGCTGCTCATCCAAGCCGACGCCATCGACTCGCTCGAGCCCAAATACCCGTGCCCCGCCGCGCGGGACCTTCTCAGCAGGCTCACCAGCCGCGACGCCAACCCCCGCTGGGCGGCCCACCTCGACGCCGCCGCGCCGCTCTACGCCAAGCTGGACGCCATCTCGGGCGTGCCGCCCTCGGACGCGGGCTTCCACGCCAGCCTGGACCACTACTACGACAACCTGTCGGCGCGCCAGTGCCACCAGAAGCCGCTGCCCTGCAGCAGCGCCGGGGGCTGCGTCACGCAGGACCTCGCCGACGCGGTCTACCGCCTGGGCCACTGGGAGTACGACCACATGTACCGCGGGTCGCGCGAGGCGCTCGCCGCCGCGGCCGCGTCGTTCGGCGTGTGGATCGCCGAGCTGGTGGCGCATCTGCGGGGCGCTATGGCGCCGGAAGGGAGCGGGAATGGGGGCGTTATTTACTTCCATAATGTCGCGCATGATGGGTCGGTGAGCAGGCTGCTTGCGGTGCTGCAGCTGGATGAGATGGTCTGGCCTGGCATGGGAAGTGAGGTGGTCTTTGAGCTGTACAAGCAGAGGAGGAAGGGGGGTGGTTATTTTGTGAGGGTGCTGTGGGGGGGAAAGGTGCTCGCGTCGAGCAATCCGAGTTTGGGTGTCATGGACATGCTGCCTGTGGAGAGGCTGTTGGCGTATTTTGATGGGTTGGTCGGACAGGGAGCGAAGCAGGTGGTCGGCAAGTGTAATGGAAGCGTGGCCTTGCTTTAGATGTCGGCGGACAGAGGGGCTTGAGGATGTATGCGTCCAGCAACCGCAGACCGCAGATTTAATTCGGACTTGTTACACAACCGACTGCATTTGGAAGTGCCAGACGATGGTTAGCCTTACTGTGGTAGTGAGACCCCAAGGTACCTAATTTGAGTGAGTAGCTCGAGAGCAGGTACCACAGGGTCAGGGTATGAGCTCAGAGTCGCCATGGCTCGTTGCCAAGGTTCCAAGAACTTGCACTCAGTACATACACCTATAGAACCTGCAGTCAGCTGGTGACGTCACGCGGGCACTGCCACTTAAACCCCGACACGTCAGAACTGCTGACCACCATCACCTGTTTGTGCCTGAACAAAGGAAAACCGATCTCCCGCATCTCAGATCTTTCCTACCTCTCCACTACCACGCAAGCAAGCACCAACCTCAGCTTTCATTCCTCAGCCCAAGGAAATCTTCCTCAGGCAATCAGCAGCGCCCGACTCCAACATGGACTCCACACAAGCAAGCATCCAGCAGCCCTCTCCTGTGCGGCTGCACACCCTCAACCAGAACCAAAACCTGCAAACCTCCCAGCCCCCGGTATCCCAGCCGATGAGTACGTATCCCTCGCCATCTGCCTGCCAGGCTGTCTGTTTGTCGGAGAAGTTGCCGACAGGCAGAGTGGACCGCATGAAACTCAAACACAACAAGCACAAGTATCAAACACAGAAAGCTAACACGACAACAGATCCGCAGAAGCCTCACCCTGAAAGTGACTCCCCGCTGGGTCTGCGCGGCGGCCGCAGCCAGCTGTGTCCGGGGCGCTTCTGCTTCTGTGTGCCATGCCCGTTACCTTGCGACTGCTGTATTATTTGAGCGGAGCCTTGGAGAAGCGGTTTGATGGGTAGAGATGGTGTTTCCGTTTATGGCTTGCGAGGGAGTAATCTGAGTCTAGTGGTCATTTGGGCTCGTTTGTGATGGTTCCTGGGTTTTGTTTCCCATTTTCCTGGTCTCTAGAGAGGAGATGAATGACAATATCTTCAGCTAGTTAGTCTTTCGATAATAATGGAATGACATTCAACTGCCGGACTTGGCTTTCTCTAGCAGGCATTTTCTCAGTTCTCAGATTCAATTCCTTAATTTTTGATCGAGGGCCGCCTACGGTCCATCCACCAAGCCACATGTCTCCTCAGTCATGTACTTCCCAGCACTTGCCAGTATACCGTTCAGCTCATCCTCCACTAAAGTCCACCTCGACTGCGTCGCATTATGATCCAGTGGCCCGTACAACATCCAACCACTCAAGGGCTTCAGCGTGCCATGCAAGCTCCTATTCCCCTCCTCCGCCAAACTGACATTCCCTCCCGCACGCAGCAGCGCCTCCCTATACCCCGCCGGCGGACCAACAGTAATCTGCTTCCCCAGCGTCCCCGCCGCCACATACGCCGGAAAGTCTTCCACGCCCTCATAGTCGCGCATGACAAACGGCGCACGCGCATACCCAACCGGCGCAGAGGTCATATCCAGCACGGGATACCTCACCCCGTCAAGCGTGAGCATCGACTCGGACGCCAGTCCCTGGGTACCCTCAACCCGCGCAAACGCCCTCCCGTTATCATTCCAGTAATAAAACCCGGTGATCCACCCGGACACGTACACGGGCGGCCGCCCACAAACATGCTCCGCCCGCGCCGAGACGACCTGGTTCCAGAACCTGCGCGTCTCCGGCGTGTCGGGCTCGCGGAAGCTGGCCACGAACCGTGTTAGAATCGGCCGCAGGCGCGCGGCATACGCTTCCGGCTCCGGGCCGAAGGCTGGGAGACGGTCCAACTTGGCGAGGAGCGCTTCCCAGTCCGCGGCGGAACCGAGCAGCGTGACGGAGGGCAGCCCGCACACTTGCTTGCCGATGTACTTGAAGTAGGCCTTGGTGAGGCCCATCATGAGAATGTTGGCGGTCATGCGGTCGCTGGGCGTGGTGGTGGTGAAGTTCGGGGTGAGCCAGTCGAGCAGCCAGGGGGTCTTGACGCGGGCTTGGATGGCTTCGCCGAAGCGGAGCAGGATGGCGTCCCAGGTGAAGTCTTTGATGAATATTTCTTCTTGGCCCGTGTGGGAGACGAACAGGTCGCGGATCTCTTCGGCGTGCGAGAGCATGTAGAAGTTGAGTTGGACCAGGATGGTGAACCACACCTCGTCCGGGCGGACGACGAGGTGCAGGTGCTCGCCCCAGGCTTGGATCGCGCCGCGGATGAAGGAGTCGCCTGACGGGTGGAGGCCAGGGGTGGAGGACATGTCGGTGGCTGATAGAGAGGTCATGATGAGGTTGGCTGTGTTGTTGAAGAACTCCATTGGGGCGGACCCGCGGAAGTAGGCGTCTTCCGAGGTGATTGCCGGGTCACCGCTATAAGTCTTTGGGTCAGCGCCTCCCGGGATGATGACTACGGCTGAAGCCGCGGCGGCCTGGAAGAGGAGCGAGAGCAGCATGTCGACGTTTGTTGCCCCTGATGCGTGGACCACCGATGAAGTAGATTACACGCCGGAAGACCAACGTCGACGGCATTGTATGTCGGCTAGACGATACTTATAGGGCCTAAAGGACATTGGACATACTCAAAGAACAGCTGGTTGCCAAGAGAAGAGGTGAATCTGGGGTTGCTTCTTCATATGGATAAATTGGGACCAGCTGCCGATTCTGGCCGCAGGACCGTCTGGGTCCTGCAGCAATGACCGCGAAGCTCAAAATATCCGGCGCGGAGATCTACATATAGCACCCTATGTGGAGAGGGAGGGCCGTTCTCCCAACTGAATGTCTGTGAGATCTCCGCCGGACTTGGTAACCTATAGCGAAGTGACAACTACTAACTTAGTACGAATATGAATACGGTATCTAAAGGAGGCAGGCCTGCGAGAACGCGCATAAACCCTCACACAAATGTTTTGGGGACGTGGCACGGATTCCTTGCATGAGGCACTGAATTCCTGATTCTAGGTGGGCCGCCCCTGGGCGAGCTGGCTGGTGGGTGGGCAGGAAAGAGAAAAGAAGGAATAAATAGAGGGAAAAGAAAAGCGAAGAAGACTGAACGAGAAACACACACAAGAAAAGAAAGTTGGGGAATGAAAAAAAATGAAAGAGAACAACAACAGTAAAAGAAAAAAAATGGATTAGAACTATCTCTGTGTCAATTCAGTCAACGTCCCCTAAAGCTTGAAAGGTTGGTTTCTCCCATAGAGTTTCAATTACTGCTGCTGATTGAGAACATCGGTATCGCCACCTCAGAATCTAATTACATGTAAACAGAATATTCCCAACGCCGTCAATGCCTTTTCCAACCTATCGGTGCAGTCGGACATAATACCCTTTCCCTGATTATAGAGAAAACAAGAAGACAGACAATAGCATCTGTCAACCTTGATGAAACGGGGAAGAAAGATACACGTTACAAAAACAGGAAATCAAACATGAACCCTTACATCTAACTCCGACCGATGGCCTATCGCTTTCCGGCCTGGTACCATCAACCGTCGCACCACGCTCGGTGTGGCAGCTTTGGACCTCGCTCCACTGTTGATTTGGCTTCCCTCATCATCAACCCTCATAGGAATTTCCGCCAGAGGTGCGCCCATCTCGATGTTGCTGGCGTCGTCGGGGTGGGTTCTTGACCTTGATCATCCGTTCTGCGTTGCTCATCCCTTTTCGCCTTCTGATGGAGGGCGAGGGCCGTAAGAGCGATGGAACTGAATGTTTTCCGCGACCCCGTTGTTGACTCTGTGCTTGAAGCGGTGTGGGAATTGCGGAGTCTCTTCGTCGCGCCCTGTCGGATCTGGTTTTCGCGGGCCTGTAAAATTCAATCAAACTGTCAGAACTTTGTCTGGACAGCTGAGCAAGGGATGCGGGAAAAATATTAGTATGAAAAGGTGTTGTCCCATACTGGGCTCAGTTTCGGTCCGGTGTAGGTCAGATACCAACGATCGGCCGCTACCATCTGTTCGTTTGCACGTACGTGGTTAGCTGCTGTTTCTCGAGAGTATGGTGGCTTGGGGTGCTGTACCTTTAGCTGGTATTTCCCTTTCCCGCAGACCTCATCTAGGGTCTCCTTAAGTAGCGTAGGGTCTGCACCCTTCGTCTGGAGGTAGGTTTCATGGCGGCGTTCAGGTCCTCTCTCCGTCTCCATCTCCCGGAACGTTGCGTTTGGGTGAGGCAAGGAACAACAGAAACTGTTTGGATATGTTCAGTAATTGATTGATTTGAGGCCGTTAAGCATCAGGCAATAACTGTTGCAGATTCGGGCGGGCTAGGGAGGCGCACATGCGCATGTGGCTCGGAGAACCTCACAGATAGGTGAGAAAGAGCCTGGATATGCGGGAATTTCGGAGAAGGGGGAGGGAAGACGGGACAGGATGACGACCCCTTCCTTCTGAGGGCACCAGTTGTGGCTGATGTTGTGCTACACAAATGACGCTTGCATCCCAGCAGCAGGCCGCTTTCCTTTTATAGGTAACGGCCACGTCTGATAGCGCCACCTCTGACACACTGCGGGGTGGGAGTATCCAATGTCAGGAGGGACCAAGGCGGCACTAAGTCTGACTGTAGCTCCAGTGTGCCCTCAACACGTCTGTCATCGGGAGATGTTAGGGGCCTCTGGGTTAGGCTCTGGGAGCTAAGGTATCACCGCCACCGAGAAGCGCGGTCCGCGTCAATGTCCAGTTCCTGAGGCTAAACACCTGGCATTGGGTGGCAGGTGCCACACTCGCGTGGGCTGGGTAATTCTTGCGGGCGGGCACTGCCCGGACTGTTGATCAGACACTTCCGACAAACTCCTTCTTGCAATCAGTATACTGCATCATCGCCCATCCAATCGCCGCATTTTTCTGGCTTGTGGTAGCAAGTAGCCTGCTCTTGAACCACTGCCTCTTCCTTCCCCTTCCATCCACGACGACGGCGTTCTGCGGGAAGCTGAATGGGTGTCTCACTGCAATATCGCCAGGCCGCTGATGGTGGACGGCTGCAGCGACTATTGGACTCGAGGGCGGCCAGCATACCTGTTGTGGGACCCATAGGACGCAGATGGCCAGCCAGGAAAGCCATAGACGTCTCACGAATGCGCCATATTGGCGGTGGACTCGGTTACACAAAGGCAGCGAGCGTCCTCATCGCACGTCGGGTTCCCCGCCTCTGTGCGCATTACCGGGTCGAGGACTTCTCTCAGCCTACGGGCCTGCGGCCGAGCGAGCCTGAGGAGGCTGCTTGAAGTGCTTCCACTGGAATATTGACCTCCATGTGGTGTAATCATGCCCACCATATAAAGGGGACGGTGTGGGCCGGCCCTGGCGGATTGGCAGCTGCCCAACCCCCCGTCCAGCAAATCACTCCCCGTCAGCCAACACAGTCATCGTATTTTGCCACAATGGACTGGGCTCCAGTGGTCGAGCCTTTCATCGAGGGCCTCTGTTTGGACGACTTCGAATATGACATACCCTGGCCAGAGAACTCCGGGCCTCCGACAGTCCTGAGATATCAGGTCAGCTTTGACTTCGTGATTTTGATCTAGTGCGAAGGAAAGCCCGTGACCTAACCCGATGCATGCAGGGCGGGAACTTCGATCACTTCGAACTACAGACCGATGATGATTGGAAGACATGGTTCGAGGTGCGACCCTGATTTTCTGTCCCCTAGCACCCTAAGGTCAACAAAGGCTGTACAAAGCTCCTCTCTCCGAATTAACAAAGGAGCCAAGCACAACTGGATTCGGAACGAGAAAAAATAAAACAAAAGAGAAGGAAGAAAAGAGAAGGAAGAAGAAGAAAAGGAAGAAGAAGAAAAGGAAGAAGAAGAAGAAAAGGAAGAAGAAGAAAAATAAGCAGTAGGATAAATTTCGTTCCGTCTCCTGAGGTGTGAGTCCGGCTGGCATCGATTGGTGTACGAACATTTCGGCAGGAGGGAGCTTAGTCCTACCAGCTTCCATTACTCAACTTTACTAAGACGGCATTGTATGGAACAGAGCGATGTCTTCAAGAGCGATGCCCCCGGCAACGAATCCTCCAGCGGGGATCAATCGTCCGGGTTCCATGTCCTGTAGGTTGTTTCATCCGCACTGTTCTAAACCAGCACGCTGAGGACGGAAAGCTAACGCATCCAGGCTGTCGCCTCGCGTCGAATCATTATCCATAAAGATGCTGTCACCCGCTGCTGAGGTTCCTCGGCCACACTACTATCTCCCGTTCTCCCTCCCCCGGTGGGCCAAGATCACAGGGGCCTTCCGGTTGCACAGGGCAATCCTTTATGCAACAAAGAACAACAAGACCTCCTACACGTTTCACCGACACGCGCACGGGCATCGGACCAATACCTTGGAACTGCACACCGCTGTGGCCGCTTCATATGAACGCCCATACAGTTTCTCTCTTTCGTGCACCTACTTCAAGAATCGCAAACTTTCCTTGGCAGTACTATATAGCTGTGACTCCAACCAGGTGTCGCGGGTCGCTGAACTGCTTGAGGCATCTCCTGAAGTGGCCTCTCATCCGTGGCTCATCGCTGGGGTCTTTGCCGAACTCCAGCTGAACCGGATGCAGGCTTTAGTGGATAGGGTCCATCTAGACTCTGATCCGAACAATCACCAAATTCTTCTTCCTCTTCTCGACTCCTTATCCAAGAGTCAGCTATGGGAGCGCTATGACGTTGTGCTCAAGGTTGTCACAAGTGCTAAGGAAACTGAAGAGGAAGTGCGGACTACCAGAGCGCAGTTGAAGCAGATTGCTGACAAGTTCGCCGAAGAGAAACGACGGTGGGAGGAGCAATTGGGGAGCAAAAATGGGGCTGAGCAGACTGATAAGCAGGATGATTGTCTCGAAGACGCCGACAGATTCATCAACAGATTCAGAGATATCGACATGGAACTGAACTGTTTGATGACGCAGTGCCGTGTGGCCGCAGAGCAGCAAATCCAGGCTGGGGGCATGGTGAGTCCTCGGCTCTTATCATGTCGACAATCCGTCCCGTCTAACAGTGGGATCATCTACCTTCAGCTCCAATCAGAACTCTCCAGGCGCGAAGCTGTCGCCGGCAGAGTCCAAGCTAAACTTGGCACCTTTCTGGCTCAGATCGCCACGTTCTATCTTCCTGTGACAAGTGTGGCAGTAGGTCGAACCACCCCAGCCATCCCCGTCGTATGCGCGGATCAAGCTTATCTTGCGTTTCCTTGCAGACTATCTTCGCTGTTCCCGCATTCAAGTTTGAAAACCGCTGGCTCGATACCAACTTCAGACCTGTTGATGATGCACCCTCCTCTCCATCATCTTCCGCGGACTCTACGAAGCCCGTATTTTCGGGTTACGCCATCATTTACCTCCTAATATCCGTGTCCATGACAGCTATCACCATGATAGCCTTCTTCTATGCAAAGCGGCATGCAACTTACGACAAGGACGACGATAAGGCCGTACGGTTGGCGGAAGAGGGCCAGGGGAGATGGATCTCAGTGTCCCCTTGTGGGTCTGGAACCTTGCAGGATGGCTCGGGCAAGAGCAGCGCCAAAAGCCCTTACGATTGGGCATTGCCTGGAACTGGTTTCGGACGTTTGATTCCGAGATCCTGGCTTGCTCGGCGCTGGCTTGCCATGGCAAGGCGTGGACCAATATGAGAGGAGAGCCCCGAATTTCGAGACATGGTCTGATATGAGACTCTCTTTCGACACGACGCAGCCTTGTTGTTAGTGTTATGTGAGGACTGTTGTCTTCTCTAAGAACTTCGTGTTCAAGGACTTCTTCTTCTTCTGAAAAATAGCCGCCTACTACAGCACGTCCCCGATATGCCAGAAGGCATCGGCCAGACCACTACGCGGCTTGGCCCCGGGACGCTAATAGGAAACAAACAACAGCAGCCGCCGCCTTGGTGCAAGGGAATGTTCGACGTAGCAATGGAATCAATAGACGTCTTTCAAGGTCGTGAGGTGGTGCTATCGTCAAAGCCAATTAGCAGTAAATACCCACGAGCGAAGGCACCTATTTATTCAGAAGACGTTGAACAAGTTGATATAATTCCAGCTCGGGGACCGCTACATGCCCAGGCACTATGTCTAACCTATCCTCAAAATAAACAGGGACTCCCTTTGGTTGGGTTGCTACATCGATGCAGCCGATTCGGACGGGGCGGAAGCTGTGTCTCCGGCCGCCTCCGATATATCTCAGGCGTAAGATGACGTCAATGAGCTGTCTTTACCTGAAGCATCGAAGGTATTTGGGACTCGGTGGGGGCCAAGCAAACATCATGCTCCGGCAATTTGATTGGGGCCTCATTAAAGTGAATTTAGAGTTATCTTTCCGTCCAAACTCGGCCTTGATCATCCAATTCGTTCCCGGCAGCACACGGCCAAACCAGTCTTCGACTCACGAATCCCCATGTTGTCCCGAGATCTTGCTATTCCCAGTCCATCATTCCTTCCCCGCTAGCAGATATTCTTCGCCGCATTACCGGACAGCGTCCAGTTGGTGTTCTCCCCGCACGGCGACTCACGAACCGAGTTGTTGTTGACCGTCAACGTGATCCAGATATCCTTGTTATTAGGGAACTCAGACCGCGCCGCAAGA